>QJNU01000352.1:0-77854 GCA_004154915.1 Monosporascus ibericus
TCCAAAAAAAAAAAAAAAAAAAAAAAAAAAACTTGGCGAAACGTCGCCGTTAATAAAGCTGCCGAAAGCCTTTAACAAGTTGAGCAAGATGAAGTGTTGCGTTGAAAGTGGTGGGCAACAGCAGAGGAATCAATGCAGGTATTTAAGCATATGAAGTGGGAGGGAGTATACATGCTAGCTGTTTAGAGAATCTGGTGGAGCGGTGGGGGTAACTAACAAAAACTACCCCTGTGAGTTGTATTTGTAGCAATGACATATTATGGTACGAATATCACAGCCAAATTTAGCTGGAAGCTGAGGTATATCGATAGGGATTGATATGATTCGCCCAAAGGGTCCCCAATTTTCGGTGCACTGGTCAATTTTGCACTCACCGCTTACTGCTGTGTCTAGTTAGCACCAGGGGACATAACGCAGACAAACCAGTGTAGAAATGAAGTAGCCTGGCTCAAAACAAGTTCTGTCCAAAGCCACCGGACATTAGGGCCATTAATCCGATTAGCAATTTCCCCAGAGCAAAGCTTAGAAATCGCGGCGTTAACTGTTATGACCTAACAGGCTTGGCAGTCTCCCACGCCGTCGGAGATAGCAAAACTAGCGTCTGGGCAAGAAACCCTGATCGCGTAACGGGCTCGAAGGGCTCGAAAAGCTAAGCCCTTCGAACCAGTCGACTCAGGAGACGATTCGACGGACTCGACGAGCTCGAAGACTTAAACCGGTCGAACGTATTGAACCAAAAATAAGGTGTATACGCTTATTAATTCTATAATTTAAATAAAACCAACTTACAACATATCTTAATTATTTAAACTATTTCTAATACATTATTATACGTAATTATTATATAACGTACTATACTATCGAGCTGGACATCCTACCAAGTTGGATACTTTTTTTTTAACTTTTTAACTATTTATTTTTAATATTAACAATATAAACCGGCTTATAAAAGAAGTAAGAATAAACTTAGCCGTTTAAGTATTAAAACACAACTAGAAATTTAATTATCCAATGCTTACTTTTATATATAACGTTTTACATTTTACTTTAAAAACGTAATATTATAGTAAACGCGCCCGAATTAATATTATTTTTAATTCGCGAAAATTAGCGCCAACTAAAGAAAATTTGATTATAGACCGAATTCTTAATTTAGATACGTAAGTTTTTTTTTAATCCGGTTTTAGTACGTTTATAACGGCAGCGGCTTCAAGTCAGGTATAACTAGTTTATTTCTATGGGGTAGAGTAGAATAGAACAGACTCTTGTCTCTTCACCTAGATAAATAAGGGCCTTCGACTCTTATACGATATAAAAGCTGTAATACACCAGGGGAGAGGACATAAGTAGTGTAGGAGTGCTAGGCTAGTAGGCCTATATATAATAACGTTAAAAAGATAGCGAATTTATTACTTACTTAACGTATTTTAATACGCGTCGGAATTAATTAAGAGTTAACATTTATTAAATAATAAAAGAAAATAAAATATGTTTATATCAGAATATTAATTATTTAAAAAAAATTATATAAAGATTTAAAAATATTTTCCAAATAATTTAAGCTTATTTAAATGATAATTATAAAAAAAGGTTATTATAAAAGAAGTTATTTATAACTTTAACGAAACGAATTTTTGATAAGATTTTTTTACAATATCGAGTATCATAGTTATAAGTATTAAAAAATATTAAAAAAATATTAAACGTAATAAAAGAATTAAATAGGTTATAACTATATAAATTATTAATTCGTAAAGTGAAATATTGCCGTTATTTATTATTTTAATGAAAAATTCTGACTTTAATTTTTAATGTCAAAAATATTTAGTATTACTCGATTAGAGATTTTATATAAGTTGTAATAGTTAAATAATAAAGGTATTAAGTTTTAAATGAATTTAGTATTTTAATAAATATACACGAATGCGTACGAAAAATCGAAGTCTTTTTTTATATTTGACAGTTATAAAAGTTATTATTCGATCGAATTTAAAGAATATTACGTAAATAACAGTATTATTACGTTTTATTTAATAGAAGGCGACAAGGAGTTAATTATAATAATTTTTCTAAAAGTGAGTTAGCACTCTTTTCTTATTCGTCAAATTAGCCTAATTAGTTTTAGTAGAAAAAGCTATATTTAAATACACTTATTTTACGTTATAATATAAGTATTAATATCTGTTATTAATATAAATTACTATATTAAACTCGGCATATCGAAACGTTATCCATCCGGTTAACTGCCGATTTATAATACTATTACTTATAATTTAAAGCGTTATTCGGCGCGTATCGCGATAGGAATAAATAAGGCAGCCTTAATATCTTCAAGTAAATTTCCTTAAAACTTTATAATGCAAATTAATAAGGATTTTTATATTACTAATACGAAAGATATTTCTTAAAACTTTCCGTCGACCGTTAAAAAATTGGTTAAAATATCGAATGATTTTATTAATAAATACTTTGTAAAAAGGTATAACATCTCACACTATTTTACTAGATGCACTACCTCACCGGATGATCTTTGGCTCCTCGCAACAACTAATCTAAATAACTCAACTACAACACATCTAATTAATTCAAAGTAATAGTATTCTCTTTCGCTAATTGTATTTATAGCTTTCTAACAACTGCACACATTATATTAAGGCTTGTTACGAACGTTATATTGCTATTCCTTCTTTCTCACCTTTATATAACCGACACTTTAAGCAGCTTTTAATAGCAACTATTTATTACCACCTTTTCTGTCGATCAAAAGAACTTATTTATTCCGTATAATAAGTACTCATTTTTATTAGAAATGATTATTTTAACTATTTAATTACGTAGGATCGAATTGTTATTCCGACAGGTCCTATAATACCTGAATACGCATTACGACGCGTTATGAAACGCGCTCTATAACAAGCTCTACAGCCTTACCTTACAGCCTTACAACGCACCTTAAATTATCTTCTCGGACGCGTTTATACCATATTATGCGATATATTAAAGCCGAGCAGGTAATAATCGCGTATTTAGGTGAAATATTCGATTAATAATAGTTTTATTTATCGGTCGGCTTTAATTCGTACGAACTAGAAATAGTATTAACTTGGACGCGTCAGGTAGTAATCGGTTATATAGACGTTAAAAGGAAGGAATAGCAATATAGCGTCTATAACAAGCCTTAACATAATACGTACATTTATTAAAAAGCTATAAATACAATTAGCGAAAGAGAATATCATTGCTTTGAATTAATTAAATGTGTTATAGTTAAGTTATTTACATTAGTTATTGCGAGGTGCCAAAGATCATCCCGTGAGGTAGTGCATCTAGTAAGGTGGTGTGAGACGTTAGCGTTTTTCTAATAAAGATAACCTAATAAATATTAATAAATCCTTTTATTTTAAAAAGCATTTAATAAACGATAATATTAAGTAAAAAGTTATAAATAAAGGCTTACTTTATATTATATCGAAGCTTATAGTTTTATATAAACTTTAACTTTTAATAATACTTAGAATTTAATCCGTTTATATAAAGATTATATTTATAAGTAAATCGATATATTATAACCGCCTTTTTTAATTAAGCTGGAAAGAATTACAAGTAGAATTTATATATATATATATATATATATATATATTACCTTCGGTTTTTTTTGATTTAATGCAAGCTTAATATAGGTTAAAACATTATTTTCTAAGCTCAGCCAAATATATAGAAAATTATTTTATAATATAATTTCTATAATAGATACTATACTCAGTATCTTCGAAAACGATAACTGAATAATAGTTTTTATAGTTAGAATAAATTATATATCTTAGTTTTATAAAGCCATATTTTAACGCCGACTAATACGTGGTTATTAATAAGCTTCGATTTTAATAAATATTATACACGTTAACTGGTTTAGCAGGATTAATATTATTTAAGAGATATTAAATTTTACAAGATAAATTTTAAAGATAAACTTTAAAAGCAAATCTTAAAAATAAACTTCAAGGATAAATTTTAAAGACAAACCTTAATTATATATAAAAGGCTTTCGTAGCCCTTATCAGTTTTACAGCTCCCTCGTTTTTACGACTTTCCGAGTTACATATTAATTAAAATATTATACTGCGTAATTTCGAATATATGATACCGGTAGTCTAGAATAAAGGGAATTTTTTAGAAAAACTCTTTATTTTCAGTATATAATCTTAATAAAGTTATCGAACGAATCAATATTATCGATATTACTGTTAATCTAGAATTCTTTTAAAATAAATTAATTGCGGCTTTTAATTTCTAAATATAATTTAATTCGCGAAAGTAATAATACTCGGTTATTTAAATATATATATATATATATATATATATATATATCATAAAATATAGAAATTATAATAGAACTACTAACGAAATTAAAAAGAAAAGATAGTAACGAGTTTTAAAACTTCGAAGTTCAGATTTTAAAACGATATAAGCTGAAGAACTACGAGCGATGGTTTGCCCGGCTATTCCGAATTATAAAGAACCTTTAGAATTCGAATAAGAATCGATATAAATAAAAGGGAAACAAGGCAGGCTGCGAAAAGGTTGGGTTTAGTAAAGCCTAAGACTTAAGGTAGCAATCTATTAATTTATCTAATTTTGTCTACACGGTCACGTCTTCTCTAGGGAGATTTTTCAGTTTAATAAGATTCGTTTTTTCGTTATTTACTTAATATAAGGAATAAAACGACCTTATTATTTGTTTAACTAATTTAGTTTATCTTTTTATTATAAATTTTATCTATTAAATATAAAATAAAGAATGCCTTTATATTTTTCTTGTTCAATAAGCTCCTTTATTATTTCGTATTTCTTTTAGACAGTACCTATTACTGGTAGACCTTTTTTGCGTAGCTGCAAAATAGGTACGGTAAAAAAAACATTATCGAAGAATATATTAGAAAGTTATAAATATTTTCAAGTTTATCTATAAGAAAAATATTCATACTTTAAGTTACATATAGCGAATTATAACCTTTTTATTAAAAGAATGTCGCCTATAAAGTATAAATACAATCTTCGTTTTTACTTAGATAATAGCCTATTTATATTAGAAATAAGTTATAAAGAGCTAGAACTCGGCTTTTAAAGCTCATATTATCGGCTTTATTCGGAATTATAATGTTAAAGAGTAGCTTCTCGTTATATTTTACAATATATTTATTTATTATAATATTACTTTTTCAGCTATAAAGCTTAAAGACTTTCTGTTATATTTATTTAATTTATTTATTATACAGTTCGACCTTTAATGCGAAATATTTTTAAAAAATAACTTATTACCTATTGCAAAAAAAATTCAATACGAGTAATATATGTAAAAGTTTAAAGTTATTAAATAGGTATTAACCGAGAGTTTATATATTTATATATATAAATTAAATTAAATATTAAAAGAATTAATATAGGTATCGTATTATAAGTTATTACAGGTCCGCCTTTTTTTATTCGAGTTTAAAATTGTTAATTGTTTTTTAAAAAAATATATAAAATAAAAAAGTTTATAACAAGGTAAATACTAACAGCTGTATTTTAACTTTAAGTTTTATAGTAATTAATAGCTTAAAGTATGGTTTAATTAACGGATTAAAGCGGCGCAGTAAGGCAGAAAATAGCTTTATTTATAAGGTCTTCTTTATACGAATTAAGGTTTAGCTTATATTACAACGGCTTATAATTTTTTTTTACCCTCTGCAGCTTTTCACTTTCGTCTCATTTTGTCTTTAGTTTCTTATTAAAATATGATAGAAACTAAGATGCTACACGGGAGAAAAAATAGTAATATCGTGATGTTAATACTTAAAAGCACTTTCATATTCGCGTTTCTATGAAGTAGCACAACTTCGTAGAGCTTCAGTGGGCCTTTAACGCTAGCACCTTCTGTATTATGCTAATGACCTATTAAAAAAATTTACGACTAACTCCCTGTCGCCTTCTGTCAGATATAGAGGATATCAGTTGTGTTGTTGTATTAGGCTAGGTGCAGGTGCTGTCGCACGCGTACAACCTTAGATAGCTTAGCTACAGAACATATATGTGCCGATCAAAAGGTGACCTTTTCGTATATAGGCTGCGCTACGCACCCACCAGCTAGCTGACACCTTCCGTTAGATATACTTACTTGTTTTTTATTAGTTTGAATTTTTTAATATATTTTATTTTTCAGTATTAAACCGTATTTATTCGCTTTATATCGAAAGATTAATTCGACGTTGTTATATTTATATTCTGAAAAAAGATTTGGTTTTATTAAAATGTTTAAAAATTTTATAACGTTTTATAATATTTAATTTATTTCGTAAAAGTTTGATTTATTTTATTCGATTTTAAAAATATTCTTTTCGAATGGGCTACTTTTTTAATTATGTTTTTACCGACCGTTTTACCGCTTATTTCTGCCGGTTGCTTTTTTTCGCCTTCTGCGAAAATTCTTAAAAATATTTATAAGTATCGAAATAAAAATGTTATTTAAAAAATGTTAAATGTTATTAAAATAGCTCGTATATATATGTGATATAAGCGAGGGTGCGACGCTAACCACAAGACCAAAAGATCAGCAATTCCAAACCCCAATTGGAGTTTGAACACCCAAATCCACCTTATAAGAGCACTGCACCAATACCGCCCACCGCAGCTGCGCATATCGTTACAATATAAATCGTATTATTAGTTAAATGTTTAAAACCTTAAAAGATTTATATCATAATATATAACTTTTTACTTAAATAAGAGGTTACTTAATTCCTTGATATTAATTTTATATTTAAGAAATATAAAAGTACTAAAAATAAACCCGTTTAAAAAGAACAGATACTTATTTTATTAAAAGAATAAACTTCTTAAATAAAAAAAGTTAATAAAAAAGTACAACTAATAACGGCTAAGACTATTCGTTATATAAGGGTTAAAATAAAGAATTAACAATATAGCGTTTATAGCAAGCTCGGATATAATGCACGTATTTATAAAGAAGTTATATATATATTTAACGAAAACAAATTCGATTAGTTTAAATTTATTTATTACGTTATAGTTGTTTTATTTAAGGTTATTATCGCGAAGTACTAAAAAGTATCTAGCTTTGTTATATGTTTAGGTCGGTAGTATAATACGTTACTTTTTTATAATAAACATTAATAATAATAAAATTTTCGTACTATTAATAAAAGATATTATGAAATTAATAACGAAATTAAAATATTTTAAAGTGTATAGCTATTAGCTAAAATTATATTATTTATAAAGAAATATATAAATTAAATAAAAGAATTACATAATAGAAGAATTTATAAACTTTCGAAATTAATTATAAGCATTGGCGTATAACCAGTACGTAGAAGTTTTTTTTTAATAATTATTTTATAGTTATAACGACGTATATAAAAAACTTTAAAATATCGAATATAACGCAGATTAATAGCAAAGTTTTAATAAACAGCGAGATTAATCGCTTTCGAAAATATTTAATTTATTAATAATAATTAAGTAATAAACTTTACTAAAAAATATATAAGATTTAAAGATTTTAAATCGAACAAAATCGAATCGTATATTACGTTAATAAATAAAAGGTATAAAGGTACTAGCTAAGTCGTATCAGGAATTAATGCTCTTAAATTTTAAGAGAAGATAGTTAGATATGATTACCATTAATTATTAATATACGAATGAAGCTGCAACGAGGATACTCATATTCGTAGTCTCAGGATGTTTGACAGCTGGAAAGGCCGCAGTTGAAAACTTCGTCCGCCACGACCTCACCATGGTTGCTGCTGGGTTAAGCAAAAGGGCCAGTTTCATCATATTGGCCTGTACCTCGACAACTGGCGCCGAGAACCGACGGGGCTGCAGAAGGACCCAGAGTCGAACGAACACTTGTAAGCGTTGGTGGTCGTTGTCAAAGAAGATAAAGCCGGGAAAACAGCGAAAAGCAAGTTCGGGGGGATAGACATTACTTCGTAAATCTAGAGTCCCACAAAGAGCCCTTGAATTTCTGTTCAGTCATAAAAGCAACATCGAAAAGGCGGGCCCAACCAGGCCGGCCAGAGGGTCGGTACAGCCAGAGATCATCATACCGGTCGATTTGTACTGACAGTACCATCAAGTCCACCATGCATCTTCCTCGCCAGCGGCCAAATAAAACGACTGAGTGCTTCATGCAATCAATCCGATTCCTTAACATCAGGACCGGGAATTTCCGTCGTCGCCGCTAGGCCTCATGTGAAGGCTAAGTTTAAAAAGGTGAAAGCTGCCAGCCAGCTCCGCCAGCCAGCTTACAAATTCCGCAACTAGGCCAAACTCCGACGCCACAACGAAAGGCAAAAACTTGTCTGGTATGAGACTATCTCAGGTTTGACGAACATAACAGCTGTGCAGGAGCGCGCAGGGGATGCGGGCGCTCCGGGACTAAGAGACACGGAGATAGTAGGAAGCAGGGTTATAACACAAGAAATATAGACAAAGCGTATACAGGCGCGGATGATGTATCTCCAATCCAAGTATAAAGACCTGGAGAACATCCGCTTCTGAGATTTTCACCATACCGCTCTACTCATTCCGTGCCTACATCACCTTTCGAACCTAATTCTCAATCGACAGAATTATCAACCATGTCTCGCTACGCAACAGCCCACGCCAATCCTTCAGGTCCCGGCGACGCCAGACCAACCGCGCTGCAGATCATCAAAGATGAAGGTGTGGAGGGCAAACTTCACGCCAAGGTCATTGTCATTACTGGTACCTCGTCGGGGATTGGAATCGAGACAGTTCGTGCTCTTTCGGTTACTGGAGCTAAGCTTTTCCTGACGGCTCGAAATCTCGTCAAAGCCAAGGAAGCCCTGGCCGGCATTTTCGACCCTAGCCGCATGGAGCTTATCGAGATGGACCAAGAGTCTCTGGAAAGTGTCCGTCTCGCAGCCAACAGCATTCTAGCTAAAACGGAGAAGATCAACATCCTGGTTAATAATGCCGGAATCATGGCCGTCCAGAGTCTTCAGTTCACCAAAGACGGTCACGAGCTGCAGTTCGGCACCAATCACTTGTCTCACTTCTTGTTCTTTGAGCTGCTAAAGCCGGCACTGCTGGCAGCTACTACGCCGGACTTTCACAGCCGTGTTGTCGTTTTGTCTTCTACAGCACACCTAAGGGGTGGCATCAATGCCTCGGACAACTATAACTTCGCAAAGAGCGAATATACTCCTTGGGGAGCTTATGCGCAGTCCAAAACTGCCAACATCTACATGGCCAACGAACTGGAGCGGCGATATGGTTCTCAGGGCCTTCATGGGATAAGCCTACACCCTGGTGGGATTTTGACCCCTCTCGCAAAGCATCTTCCACAAGCTGAGTTGGAGAGCGCCGGCAACGACCAGGAGCTCTTTAAGCAATTCAAGAGCCCTGAGCAAGGAGCTGCAACCACTGTCTGGGCGGCGATTGGAAAGCAGTTGGAGGGAAGGGGAGGGATATATCTTGCTGAGTGCGCTGAGGCTGAACCCTCAGAGGATGAGAGTAGCAGTTTTGGCTCGGGGTACGCGAAGCACGCGTTCGATCCGCAGGCGGAAGGTCGACTATGGAGGGACTCGCTCAAGCTGGTCGGGTTGTCTTGAGATCATTTTGACTGTGTACTTGTGATCCGATACTTAGTTCTAGGTATTTCTCGCCGGAAATTCTACTGTTTACGCATACGAGTCTACTGCCCCCGGTAGGCCATGCCCAAACGGTCCTAATGCTATGTCATGCTCTCACAGAAGCCCCTGAGGATATCTTCTAGTCCGGACTTAGTTCAATCGACGATATTTCTCGTTGTGCTCGCGTGGGTTAGTGGCAAGTCAACTTGAAGCGTTGCTCCTCCAAGTATCAGTTTCCTACTCCTAATACTGTAGAATCGTTCCACTGATCTAGATACCCAAGCTCTTTTTTATAGGCTACTTTCAAGAGGCTAAAGACGGACTAATCCAGAGGTTGTAGATCATAGAGAGTATGAGAAGGCGAAGAAGGCAGGTGGATCTTGTTATGACGGAGATACTTGAAATTCTTTTGTTTCGTGAGTGCCGTGCCCATCCAGGATAATAATCTGGCCGCCGGAGGCTCCTTTGGCTCGGTAGATGGGATGGAGGCCTCTCGGAGCCAATAGATTGCAGTTGAATCGCTACTGGACCTGTTTTTTGTAGAGACGAACTTCCAGGGCGCGTATGAATCTAGATCCAGGGGAAACTACTTCTGTAGCACCGTCTTGCCTTTGAAGATAAGCAAGGTTGGTAGTATAGTTCCTGTTGCATTTACACTCTCTAGGATAGACGCCCAGCTCCTAGATCCTGCTTGTATTTATCAGGGCTTCGTAAAACAGCAGAATGATGGAGTCCCCAACGGTAACCAAGTGTTTTCCAGCAGTAAAGGGGGGGGAGAGGTCCTGGTGTAGATACAAGCTGAACTCTGGCCGTCCCAGCGCTTGGGCCGGGCCAGCCCCCATTTATACCATAGGCGAGCAGTGTGGCGTTCCCCAAGGGTATGGCGAAGTGCTGGTAAAGCCCCTTTTTCCCGGACGATCCCTGACAGTATTTTTCCGTAGAGCTATACTCTCTGTGGCTCCTAGTACTAGGCCGTTAGACCCTCGACCTTCTAAGATACTAGTCTCGTCCATATGTTAGACGGATGGATAGCCTTGACATCTGGGACATTGAGATGTCGAAACCACCACCTGACACGTCGGCAGATGCTCCGTTGATGTTTTGGTAATCTATAAGCCTGAATCTCTGGACCTTAATTGAAGTTTCTCTAAAGGGAAGCTTGAATCCAGATTTTAGGATCGTCTCTGTGAATTCTTTGACCATGTTGGGTCGGTGGAAGACTTAAGGCAGCCTGAATCCGTACGCATTCAGATTTATAGGTTTCCTGGGTCGGGGACACGAAAAAGGAGAAAAGAGGAGGAATCCTGTTTGAGAATGAGGGTTTAATTTAACAAGAACAAACAATATGGTCCTTCCCTATGGTGGATGAAGGTCGCTAGTTTCATTGAAGCAGGAGGTTGTTGCGCTAGTCCGCTGTTGCCCGGGAGCGGGATTACTGCGGTGATCCTCCGTGGGCTCACCACGCTGCTCCTCATCGCGAGTTGAAGATTGTTGCGCAGCTAAGGTTTCACTATTTCTGGCATAGGCGCGTTTCAATCGACGCAAGCAGACATTATAGAGCCCAAGTCCAAACCTAATACCCTCGCCTTTGCCTAGGTATTGGTCCTTGAGTTCGGCTGTTTCTCGATGCACTGCGCTGAGCATCTCAGCGTTCCAGGTCCCGTATCTCCCTATTAACGGGGAACCTGCTCGAGGAGTAGCACGATTCACCAAGACTCATCTCTTTGGCTGTGACCTCAGGTAACTCTTTTCTCATCCACTCCGATACACTAGCTACGATCTCTTCCTTGTCTTCTAAATAGAATTTCTTGCTCGCGTTCTCCGGTACAGCGACCATCTAGCCTCTCGTTGTACTCTGAGCGCTTTCGGACATATTCTCGAGAAGTAATAGAAGGTGATTCAAGAAGATGAATACAGAAGGCAGTTCCTTTACGTGTTATCTGACGCGAGTTGACTTGAACGATCGGGAAGCTATGTCAGCCTGAGACGTTCCAAGATGAGTAATTAAATTCGAAGAGCGATTGCATGTGCGGATAAGGAATTGACTGCCTGGGTGTAGGAATATATAACTATATACCGCTTGAACTACTATCGCAGTTCGAGCGCCCGATCTTTTGCCATAATCCAAGACTGGGTAAGGTACCTACACCGACAGGGAGGGTGAAGAATAACCTTGGAAGTTGCCACGAGGTGTTGTCCCAGGGGTTGGCTTTATGTAGGTACATAGATACTACTTAACCAGCATCCAGAAAACGCCTATTGCCAATCACGGATTCATGGTGAAGGAAATGGGAAATATGTGGGAAGGATGACTGCGGTTAATCGAATTGCGGGCTTGTAGGGTATATAAGTCGATCTGTGTTGAGAGAGGTGTCTGGTGGCTCAACTATCTTGATTACCAACATGTTAGTGCCTTCCATCCTATGCTGATATACACGTACGCCTTCATATGATGAACGTATAATGGTAGATAGAAGACACCTACGTGCTTGCCGGTTTACCAATGAAAACCTCCACATGGCTGTTACCTCTGTGCCTAAGTCCGTCCGACTCTGCCAACGTATGGTGCTCTTCCAGGAAGGAACTCAAGATATTACAGTAGCCATTGACGCTACGGACATAACTGCGCATTAGTTCAAGGAGCAGCTCATCTGCTTTAGTAGTACGACGAATAGAAATATTGGTCGAAGCACTATCGCTTAGGAGAATCTCCCTACAATGGTTTGTGACGTCCTCGGTGCTCCTCGTCGCCGGAGGTATACTAAGCCTCTCCCGAAAGATGTGAACACAAAACCCTGACCTTGATTATACATAGCTGAGACTGAGCGACTGAATCCCTATATGTCTTCAGAGACATACGTAGCATACGTGTAATTGTATTGATGACGTTCGGGGGCGTGGAGACACTATTCCAGTAGGGAACTGAATGCGCACTTCATAATAAACTGCATGTCTACCGAGAGATGACCTGTCTGCCCATTATCGTAGGTCTTAGCAAAAGTCAGTACACAGATAGTGCCTACGCATCTCAAGGCGTCCTCCATCGCGGTTTGGAGACTAGTACAGGATGACAGTCATCTAGCAACCAAACCTAAAATCGAGTGAAAGGCAACCTAAAACCTGTTAGCAAATCCCCAGGGACTCCGTTAGATCTCAACGCACCATTTGCCCCTTAAAGTGATATTGACCCAGCTATCGCATGTCAGCGCTCTGCCCTCAGCACCAGATCCGAGGAGGGGCAGTAGGGAACTCACGTAACGCCATCAGCGTCAACCTCCTTGTCCACCTTCGAGGAGAACGCAATAGCGCTCATGATGCCGTCGCCGAACTTCTCATTTATGACACCCTTGAAGGCGTAGCCGTAATTCTGCACGATCTCGTAGAGACGGTAGATGAGTGGTTCGACCGGAGGCATTGGGCCGGCGCGGCCCCGGTCGGGGAAGCCTCCCATAGCGCCCTCCAGGTCAACCTTAAGAACGCCGAGGAGAGCCGAAAGCTTCTCGATGTCTTCTTCGGATGCCTGGGCCTGACCGTAGAACAAGGCGGCCACGGCGACTTCGCTGCGCCCTAGCTCCTCGGCGATCCGCTCGAAGCTAAGCTTCTTGGATGCCTTGGCGTCGAAGAGGGTCTTGGAGTAGGCCGGCAGCCTTTCGGCAAGGCTCGACTGAGAGCGTGTTAGTTATGGTTCGCTAGGTGGTAGGTTTTCAGCGACTAACGTCGAGCGTTGCGATCTTTTGCGAGTTAGGCATCGTTGCGGCCTGTTGTGGTATCCTCAAGGAACGGGATTCCGAATCTGCTTTAGAACCAACGAATTATGTCTGGCAGAAGAAATGAAATAAAATATGTTTCATCTGAAAGTTTTCGATTCCGTATCTAATCGTCATCTTCTTCGCACTCCCTCCTCTTCAATGGTTGAGCGAAACCTACTGCGGAAAAACCCCGTTCCCCCGCCCCGCACCGGTACCCCACACGGAGAAAAGCCGGGATCTCGGGAACCCAAATCGGTGGTCCGGATCGTCTCAGGTGCAAAGCAAATGCCACGGAGTATGGCTACAGCGTCGGAGCCGGATTCCTGGTCCTTAAGTTAAGGTCGTGTCGAGTACCTGCGAGCACTCCGGCTGCATATGCTGGTCAGATGTACACCGTATGCACAGGATAGGCACACAATACACCCCCCCCCTCCCCAACATAACAGAAAATGAATTATTATTGCGGAAGCGAATTCAGCGGTCCGAGAAGTAATAGGGTTGCCACGTCTCTAAGCAAAACTATACATATTCTAGACAAAGGGTACAGAGCAACCCTTGGTTATTTTAAGTGTCCCGTGGCTCAGTTCCTCTTGTAGCTGGCTTCGAGCTCTTGATCCTCTGCCGCCGTCTCGCCCTCTATATTTTGTCCTTTTTACACATTTGCTAAAATTTAAAGCCATACGGTAGTCTTGCTGCTTGATCCCTGATGTTCCGTCCTTTGCAAAGTTATAGGAATGTGATGTGGGCTCAATAGTCAGAAAATTTATATATAAGGTTGGCTGTACAAAGGCCGCGCCGTGGGCATAGACTGTCATTGCCAGGAAATATAAAGGCATCCGTAAGTACCTATACCTTTCAGTCAATGTCTGGGTCAAATACCGTAACATCGAATACTTGACCCATATATAATGAAGTCGAAACAGGAGGTAACTGGTCAAGGGGGAATATTGGGTGGGCTGAGTACATACTTGGCAGGCACCATAGATCCGACTATTCCTAAGCAGGTTAATAACATCTGATAAGATAAAGAGCATTAGGTCATTGATATAGCTCAACCCCACTACACAAACCGTTATTCATGTTGCTGACTTTACAGCAACAAACAGCATCATCATCAATTGGGCCATTCGGCTGGTCTACCCGCAACATTTGGAACAGGCCGCGATCTAGACTATCCCGTTCATTACCCCCATTTAGAACATAGAGCACGACAGCAACTTTGTCTCCCTTTGCCAGTTTCTTTGCATCATCTCGAGACGGCGTTGCAGTTTATAGACCATCATACCGGCATCGAAAAAAGAGCTCTTCCAAGATGACAGAAGATACAGACGAGCAATCCCACTCCGGCAAGGACGGAAAACACGTCCACTATGACGATCAAGCTTGCAGCGGGAGTGAGGATGACACGAAAGCTTTCGAGGTGACATTTGATCCTGGCAATCCCTATCGGCGGAAGAGCTCTCTGGTCTCGACCGAGTCCAGTGCACCCCATCTCGGCCATCGCTCAAAGAAAACCCAATGCCTCGTCCATCAACTGCTCGAGAACCCCGCTGCCCGCTCAAATACATACAAAGCCGTAAATGGCCACTCAGATCCGGCCGAAAGGCACGAGAGGAAAGAGGATGCGACTGCCGAGACCGCCCTTGATCGATATGTAGAGCCAAAGGGGGTAGACCAGCCAGAAGAGAAGGCTTCCGCCGCAGACCTGGATAGCGACAATAGTACCGACGCTGGCCAGACCGACGAGAAGATGTGGACGAGAACCCTTTCGAGGAAAAGATCAGACTCAGATATACAGGCGCAGGGACTGGAAGCGATGCATAGTCGGTTGTTGACAAAGCAGCAACTGAGCGAAATGGCATGGGGTGTTAGAGAGCTCAGCCGGCGATTAGGAAGCATGCGCCTTAAGTTCAAGGCCATAAGTATCTTCATTCTTACTAAAGCCTACGACCACGACTTGGTTCCGAAGGCAAGAGAGGTAACTAAGTGGTTACTAAGCAGAGAGCGGGAAGTAAGACACACTGTCTACTTGGAACGCAGCTTGAAGGGCAACAAAGTACTCAATGTCTCGGGTGTGCTGGAAGAACTTCGGAAAGAGTACATCAAGGCAGGCGAGATGGACGAAGACGCCCCTATCGACGATTTGGCTAGGCGCTTACGTTTCTGGGATGAGGAGATGTGCCGTACTAAGCCCCATACCTTCGACTTTGTCATTACGCTGGGAGGAGATGGGACCGTTCTCTATGCTAGCTGGCTTTTTCAGCGTATAGTGCCCCCAGTCCTCAGCTTCGCCCTTGGCAGCCTTGGCTTCCTTACCAAATTCGATTTCAACGACTATCAGGAAATCCTCAATAAGTCTTTTAACGATGGTGTCACTGTCAGCTTGCGTTTACGGTTCGAGGGTACTGTCATGAGAACCCAGAAAACGAGGCAACAACTTCAGCCGGTCCAAGATATGGACCAGGAGGAGGTTCACAAGAAGCGAGATCTCGTCGACGAGCTCATTGGTGAGGAGAAAGATGACGAACACACCCACAAGCCAGACGGCACCTACGAGATTCTCAACGAGATCGTGATAGATCGTGGCCCGAATCCCAGTAAGTGTCCTCAACTGCTAACAAGAGTTATACACAGCATGACAATCTGGCTCACCGCACGTAGCGATGTCTTATACGGAAATTTTCGGGGATGACGAACACTTCACCTCGGTGCTCGCGGACGGCGTCTGCGTGTCGACGCCGACGGGCTCGACGGCCTACAACCTGGCGGCGGGGGGCTCGCTCTGCCACCCGGAGAACCCGGTGATGCTCGTGACGTCCATCTGCGCGCACACGCTATCGTTCCGGCCCATCATCCTGCCCGACACGATCGTGCTGCGCATCGGCGTGCCGTACGACGCGCGCACCAACAGCTGGGCCAGCTTCGACGGCCGCGAGCGCATCGAACTCTACCCGGGAGACTACGTCACCATCAGCGCCAGCCGCTTCCCTTTCGCCAGTGTTCAGCCGCACGGCCGCCGCAGTGAGGACTGGGTCAACAGCATCAGCGGCAAACTCGGCTGGAACACGCGGCAGAAGCAGAAGAACGAGGGCTACAAGGCATGGAACAACTGATGACTGGCCGATGGCTGCTCTCTCAGGTATGGTATGGTTATGAGCGAGGACGGCGCTGGTATATGCATTGACGGTAGTCGGGCGTCTCGAGTGAGCATTTCCAGAAATGAACCTTCCTTCCAAAGACGACGAGGTTCTGAAGTGGCAGGTATATTCAAACCAATGTAGTTGACAACGGGAATTAGGCGGAAGCGGCCCTGGGAGTTTCCGACCTGGATACGAATACCAAACTGCTTACCTAGGTAGCAAGCATCTCTCCATTATAAAGTAATGCTTGCTCCCGACCATATGACTGAGTAACCGAGACGACTACTACAGTAAGTATCTTCTGAAGCCTCTAGTTACATGCAGTGTAACACTGGGCCCACCGTCTGTTTCGAAAGTTTATCCGCAATATCCGAGCCCCACACGGCGGGGGCTTGATCAGGAGGCCTGTTTCGTTTCAAGTAAATAAGCATCACATTTGCGGGCCGTATCCGAGGTGCATGGTCATAGAGCATCAGTGTTAACAATTTTAGTGGCGCCTAGCCGGCCATTGCCCTAAAAAGGAGGTATATTCCATTCGCATATGATATGATTGGGCAATTCGGGGCTGGTCAAGGTATGCGTTGCGGCGCATCCCAAGTTGTTACATGTAGTGATGGTATGTGCCCAGTTATCCGATAGACGTTTATGCGACATATATTACCATCTATGGGGTTGCATAAGCTGGAGTAAATTCTCTTTTCATTACTTCGGTTCCTAGACGACAAGAAGGTTTTCACTTAGGATCGGCACGCCTCATGCAGCTCAGTTCGAATATACAGCCGCAGCTGCGAAATGTGGAAAATCATTGCTTTCGGGCGTTAAGGGAGGCGAGGTGAGCCCGTAAATATGTAAAGAACCCGCTTATCAAGTTGATCTGTCAACGAGGATCCAGACGCATCGCTCATAACCCGCCAATCTATTCGTTACCCACTTAACGAATATCTATGAGGCAAGGCTGGAGCTAGGGACCTCGGCGGTTAACATGGCAAGACCGGCACGTTGCCAAGACTAAACTATTTCCGTTTCGTACGATTCTACCTGGACAACGGGACTGCGTTACGAGGGACGACGTAGTAGGGGGCGTCGCTTGGGAATTATTTATAATCCCAGATCTTCGCCCTTGCCATGGCTGACTTTCCGTTTCTCTGTGTCAGCCCTGTTCTCGTCGTGCTACTCTTCATTCCTTAGCCGCAACACTTTACGTTCGTTAACTTTGTCAGATTTACATTCGTTTACAGCACAGGATGCCTTCTTCCACTCTTTTGCGCGCCGCCCTCACCGGCGGCCTTGTTGCCCAAGTGGCACATGCCTACACCCAAGTGAACATCATGTCCCCGTTCATGTACAAGAACATCGACCCCATCGTATTCCCCGGCTCCTTCACCGAGTCGCATCTTCACTCGTTCTTCGGCTCCGACGCGGTCACCGCCAGCACCACTACCAGTGCCGAGCTCCAGCAGGGTTGCACCAACGCCGAGAACCCCAATGATCTCTCGGTCTACTGGGTCCCCACGCTCTTGTACCAGTCGGCCAGCGGCTCGTGGGAGCCCGTGCCGCTCATGCGCTTTAGCGCCTACTACAACCTCGGCGAGACCCCCGCCGAGGTCCCCATCCCCCAGAACCTCAAGATGGTGGCGGGCAGCGCGGACGCCAAGACGGCCGCCGAAATGCCCAGCGACGCCAAGATCGAGTGGTTCTGCGAGGGCGACAGCGGCATCGGGACCGACGAGAACGGCTTCCCCAGCAGCACGTGCAGCACCCACCTGCAGACCCTGCTCTACTTCCCCAACTGCGTCAACTCGGACACCCTCGAGACGGCCTACAAGTCGCGCAACTACGGCACGCCCAACTGGTGCCCCCAGGGGATGTCCTCTATGCCCCAGCTGCGCTTCAGCATCCGCTACGACTTGCGCAGGGTCCTCCCCGGCGGCTGGAGCGGTACCGCCCCGCTCAAGTTGTCCTCCGGCAACGCCTTCAGCAGCCATGGCGACTTCATCAACGGCTGGACTGAGGAAGCCGCCCAGAACATGGTGGCCACCACCAACGAGAAGTACCACTTTGCCTCAGTCGATGGCAGCCTGGGTAAGAATGGAGAGAAGCCCACTTGTGCTGCCACGGACGCCGACCCCAGCCACGGCACCAGTGATTTCGAGGAGAGCGTTCGCCTCATGAGCACGCGAACCTACTCTGCTGTGGGTTGGTCTTCCCGAAGCAGGATGGTCCCTGCCATCTGAGTTTAGAGATATGTTTCCTGTTGTATATATTTTATGGTTTGTACACACAAGAGGCAGGCAAGGGAGGGAGACGGGCTACCGTAACCTCGTGGCAGTAATTAATATAGCGCTTAGCAACAATCGAACCAGACCTTGGCTTCAGAGATCCGGCTTTCATTAACGGGGCGCAATTCCATCTATCATGAAAGTATCCAAGTTTGTTGACATCAAGGTCAGTCGAATTCACCTGTTTGACAAGTGCGACATCTTCTTACTTAGTGGGCGTAGGCGTAGGCTTAAACGTAGACGTTCAACAGGGAACGGCTTATGACTGCCATCATGTCATACTACTTTATGGCCATTGCTGCCATAGTCGCTCCGCTCGGGCTGAATCCAAGTTGCCGGGGCAGCTCAGCACGGGAGAAATGAACCGTGCAGGTGACCCCGGCTCCATATAAGCCCATCCCTCTAAGGAACGGCCGCAATATGACCTTAGTACAGCGAAAACTGTTATTGACGGTTGCTTCCCCTATCCAGGCGAGCAGTCACCAGCCGACTGATTAATTAACTGTTTATCTTCTCGTGGGGAAACGGGGCCGCCTCCAAGAAGGGGTCACCTAATGGACCACGGACTAGGGATCTTAGATCCTGCTACGACACCTATCACACAGATATCAGCCAGACAGTGGCCATAGTGGCGTAGAGCCCCGGCCGGCTGTCTCGCCATCGGTATGCGTAACGTAAGCTGTGGCGACTTCTACTTCCGACTCGTCGCAGCCCACCGGTGCGCTTGAGACACAGGGAAACCAGCGGATCGTCTTAGAGGGCGGGTTGCTATTTCCTCGGCTGCCACATAGTCGGTCTTCAGTGAGGTATCGAATTGAATGTTTGGATGGTTTCCGGCTTTAGGGAGACGCATTCTACTAGTAACTGATCGTTTCAGATATACCCCCAACAATCAGCGCGTAAAGCAAGTGCTTGAAGGAATCAATAGCTTTGATGTCACCCTTCAGGAGAGATCTTTAGGATCTCCCGCACTTTCGATAAACGTCATAGTGATTTCTAGTCGCCCTCGATGCTTAAGTTGATGGCATCAATGGCCTCGCCGCTTTCGCGATTGATCCGATCCGCTTCACTAATGGCAGCTTCACGATCGGTACCGATTCGACAACACGAAGACCGGGGTCTCTTTGATACGCCTGTCCAGGGGAAATCCATTAGCCTGTGAATGGCGAGAAACGTCAAGCGTGCCGACATATTCTCAGTAGCAATTCGGATCCTAACTCAATGTCAAGGCACGCCGTGGCGGGATGTACATGCTGGTGACTCTAGCCCAACACCGCGGCAGGGCACGGCGTCATACCGCTTCTCCCACTTCGCCAGCTGCGCCCTCAGTGGCCGGCCTGCTTGTCATATCGACGATGACGCCGACGCCAGTGCCGCCCTCGCCCGTACCGAGCTGGGTCAGGGGCCCTTCGTCAAGGCCGCCTCGGCGAACAGGAGGGCCCTATCGAAGACCACGAGGTCGCGTCTGCTGGCCCTGGGGGCCTCGGTGACCATCAATTCGTGCGGCGCAGTCTCTTTCGCCCTAGCTATATCCTACAGCGCGGAGATCTAGACGACTTCTCGAATTGTCAGCTCGGGTATGCTTTGCGGTTGGGGGGATTTTCTGCTGCTGGGGTGTGTGGGTGAGTAAGTATCTTGCTCTCTCAGATTGGGGTCACTCTCAGAGACCGCAGCCGCGACGTCCCCCGTCTGGCTAGTTCCTACCGCGGCGTTGACTGCTGCCCACTCCAGGACGTGCACCAAGTCCGTCACGTCTTGACTTCTGCCGAACGAGATTTCCCATCACGGATCACCCTGGACGATTACTGGCTAGGTGCACACGCATTTGGCTGAAATATCAAATGTTTGCTTACAGTGCTCGTGAATAGTCATCAAGGTTGATATTCAAGGGGACATCATGGGTAGTAGCCAGAAAGCCGGCCGCGGCAGGCACTCGATAAGTGACCATCTTGTCTGTTACATTTATAAATGGCTTGACCAGCTTGATAGACTAGAAGGGGCGGAGCTCTAAGATGTTGTCATGTGAGACTCAAGGCGGCTATAATTTTTAGGTATAACCAGATCGACCAGCGACGACCAACGTAAGAAACGAAGAGACACCGACTTTGCTTTAGGTATATGGGAAGACCACGAGAGACGGCGGAATCGACGCCACTTGCTTGAAGACCCGAGCACAGCCGAGAAGAGACGCGAGATGTTGTTGAATCAGATACCCCTGGTGCCCTTAATATACCATAGCTGCTCCAGCAGCGAGACGAGCACCTATGACCATGGAGATAGGACGTTGTGGTCCTGAACCGCCATAAAATATCATTTCCTTGGCTGCCATACGCTCGACGTCTAGGAACTAAAAGTAACATGAAAGAAATCATGTTCAACGACAAGGAGTCGGTGTCACCTTATCGAGTCCTTCGACACGCTATACTAAGGTGAGAGGGGAGCAGCAAGTTATCAACCAATGATGTACAATATACAGCCAAGGTAGATGAGGGATAAAGACTGGAAAGGGCTCTTCAGCGTAGCTGTGCAATCGGAGAGTTCTTGACTGAGGCAAAGCGGGGGTTCGGATCGACCAGCTTTGTATGTGAGGTCAGTGTCTCCGACCTGCCAAGACTATCGCTACCAGGTGCCGAGGAAGCCTATAGATGGCGAAGCTTTCTGGATCCGCTTAGGTTTGTCTTGGAATCTGGGGTAGTCCTGCGTATGGGCGGCTGATGGAAACCAGTGGCGAGAGTTCCACCATAGCTCGCAGGATTCATGCAGAAGCTATCGAGGGTGTCTCTGAGGGCTGATCCCAAGGATAAATGAAAGAACTCGTCAGTCTTTCAGATTCCGTTATGATAAGGTGATTTTCTTATAGTTTCCCGGGAAAGGGTGCCTATTATCGAGAATATGAAATCACAATGAGTTCGCTTCCTATTCACTAGCTCCGTTTGTGCTTAGGCGAAGACGTGCTACTCCCATCCCAGTCAAATATTCGGTATGCTATATATTTCAAGGTAGTAAGGTAGTTATCCGCCTCGTCGGGTCGAATCCGATGTCCCCAGAGGAACTCCATTTTAGACTCTCCGTGCTTCTGGAGCTTGTCCAGAGCCTCCCCAGTGTATTAGTCACAGAGCCAATTCGTCGACCTAGACTTCATTTTCTGTTGCACGGAGCGAACTTTGAAGGAGTTTAAGTGACTCCTCGTGGTAATCACTGCACCCTGGATAGTAAGCTATTTAGGTACTCGCTCAAGTGCCGACCGTACCCGGGCTCCCGAGTCTTAGAGGTCACACTGAGCGGTGTGAGTGTTAGGTACCGGTAGGTAGGAGGGATAGCTGCATATCGAAGCGTCCTATATTGACAGAAGAGGAAACAGGGCAGCGACCCGTCTAAAACTTCGGTTAGAAGTCATCACTGATCTACGTAAACTTAGAGCAACTCCGGTGGATCACCTCGATTTTTTCGCTGGCATGCCGATCACGCGTGTAAAACATGGTGACGGATACTAGCTATCATAACTCTTCACAGCCTCGCGTTTGAAGATTACACACCCGGAATTCGAGCCCTTCCCCGAGGAAGTCCGTGTCATCGTCGCTATCTGGGTAGTAATATAGCGGGTAGAATGGTCTGTCGGGCGGCCATCTCTACACGACAACAAATCAAGGGGTAAGAGGTACTAAGACGAAAGTTGGGGCGTAGAGGGCGTTGAAAAGATATTTGTCGTGATGATGTTGAGCTCTGTCGTGGCGAGCTCGTTCGATGTTCGACTCGTTGTCAGGGAAGCATTCACCTGTGCGCTACTTGGACTCAGACAGCTCCCAGACACTCAACTCCTCCGGAAGAGATCTTCGAGATCACTTCCACCTGGGAGAAACCGTGGAGAACAGGGCTTATCAAAGCCCTGTTATCTGAATACATATCTGACAAGGTCAATATAGCGGTCTCAATGCAGATTGTGCACCTACGCATGTTAGTCCTTGCTTTGCTTAAGTCAAGAACGGAAACCGTTGATGCTTTATAGGTGATGCCGAGAACTGTCTTATGCCTCGCTAGTCGTCCGAAAGGCAATGAAACTGGCGAGCTTTGGGTACGATGCCTCCTCTCCGGTGCTCGGACTATTACGGACGGCCGATGGCAAAACGAAACATCCTGTAGGAATATATTACCACACAACGCTCGGACAACCAACGCAGTTCGAGTGCCCGATCTTTTGCCATAGTCCAATACGTCCGTATCAGTTTACACGATGATGCGTACCGTATTTTACGGATCACACGACAGTAAAACACACAACATCAGGGATTTACTGGTCGGTAATCGACCCAGCTTGGCCCTACGCGGCTTGTCTAGGGGAGAGTGGACCGGATCCCGAGTTGCCCACGTGGTATGGTCGTATGTGATAGGAGTGGCTGTGCTTTTCTCATATGTGCCTTCCCCCCGTTATACGATAATAGGCTGTATGAGCACTCATGGATCGGATAAAGATATTTGCAACCGTATGAGCCCCTTAGATTCAACTCGAACACTAAACAGGTCGGACCGTTCAACCAATACGGAGGTCCCCATTGACGCAAGCCAATGCGGAAAAGAATCTCGGGTAGCCATGCCTTAGACAATTGTCGTGAGCAAGAGGTCGTTGTCGCAGAGAACGCAGGCTCGCTGAGGTGTTACCACACGGGTTCTTCAGCGTTGGAATTACTGGGCTAGCGGCTGCTCAGCAGGAGCGAGCATGGTCAACTCGCATCACTGATGCTAGCACAAAGAACTAACTCTGTCATCCTGCAAAGCCATCAGTGAGGGCCCCAGTTTCCCGTACGTCAAAGCGAGGCAACAGAGAAGTGGTTTTCTTGTTGTCGGTCTTGTGATGGCTGATGCCATTCTTCTAGTTATAAGTAAGCTCTGTACAAGTCAAGGGTCTGCTCGGGGGTGCGTATCCGCAAGGGCTGTACTGCCGGACAGGCAGAGTAGACCGCGCTATGATTCGCGAACTGCAATGGCATCCATGGCAGCGACATCCGACTTTCGAGAATGGGCTACGTCTCTCGGAAACTCGGACAATCATCTGAAGTCGGCAGAGCGGTCTCGGGCCGATACCGAGGTATCCCCGTACCAAGCGTCACCCTTATTCCTTCCAGAAATGGTTGATAATAGACCCGATTGGGTTCCCCGCGGCCGTAGGGACATGGGTTGTATCCCTTCAGATACCTTACATATTGGGTGTTCATCCGGTCATCTCGGTCGAGCCTTTGCCAAGATGCCTGTTTGCCTGAGATTACTGACTTGCGACGATGACCCTAGACTCCTGGAGAAGCAGCCATGGATTGTGTCCTTGTATGTTTGGTGTAGGGCACTAGGCGGGTCACAAGTGAACTGCATGTTCATGAGACAACCCAGCTATAATGCGGAACAATGTCTCTTTAGAAACACTCTTGGCTCTCTTAACCTTCAGAAACTGTCTTATAACAGTGGGCAACAGGAAGGTGCGTGATAGGTGATAACAATCGCGCATTACCGTCCGATTGCGAGGTGGTGCGGTGACGGTCAATTGGAATACGTAGGAGCTCCACCCCCCGACAGGGGAAGCTTTCCCCGCAGCGGGACCTCTTATCCTTTCAGCCGCTTCTAAGTTTACTGATTGCTCCATGGCAGATTGGCAGCTGGTGAAGCTTAAGCTTCCCGTATCCATGGATGTAAGATGCTGGATAGCCTCGCAGGATAACCAGCATGCATGAGCATTCATGACCTCTTGAAAAGAAGCTGAAGCTACTTCGAACGTAAATGATTAAGGGTTACCAAGACATTCCCGGACTACCGAGCCGTCGCCCACTGTAAATGCTCCCGAGATTCTCCAACCCAATCAATTCGATACGATTCGGAGCGTGTAAGAGGGGTCGGCATGGTGGGGCTTTTATCGGCTCGCCCCGCATACTAAGAATCCCGAAGGTTCTCCGAGACAGCCCGGTGCTGGCTCAAGGCGCTCGATGCGACGCATGCAGACAAACAACCAGGACATACAGTCGGGTCGGCGGGGTAATCGACTGAAGAGGATGTTGAGATGCTGTGATTCGCATTGCGGCCGGCATTCTCCAACTGCCAGGAGATGTATGACCATAGGCTCTCGCTGAGCAACTGAGTTACTACCTGAACAGGAATCCCATGCGCCCAAGCATCAATGTCGCATCTCGACGACCGCCCTTGCGACTGCGGGGGATGCAAAGAACCGCACCATACAATGCGCGAACTCTACTGAATTGCCCGGCGAGCTGCCGGCGTGCCAGTAGTGCGTTAGCTACAGTCGGAGCTTTGCATGCGTGGAGCACAGAGAACAGCGTCCTTGGACAAAGTCATGCCACGTGATAGTACATAGGTAAGCGCGAAGATGTGCTATCCCCGTCCCGGATCTCCTTTGGTCAGTTCGACACGGGTAATTGGACGAAGCTGCGACCAGCCAACTTATCCGACATGCCAGAATAGCATCGTGGAACCCCTCCTCTGAAATGAGCTCAGGCTAGCCT
This sequence comes from Monosporascus ibericus, assembly GCA_004154915.1. Classification (NCBI taxonomy): domain Eukaryota; kingdom Fungi; phylum Ascomycota; class Sordariomycetes; order Xylariales; genus Monosporascus; species Monosporascus ibericus. Next base: position 25,331 of record QJNU01000352.1, read on the forward strand.
CTGCAGTTTGGGCTAGGTTCGGTAGTCGAGTCGTGTGGATTCGAGGACCCTGGTGTCCGAGGCGCATCCCGAATCCCATAAAGACTGGGTATCCTCCTTCCGGATTCCGACAGTCGATTTTCGAACCGTCGTCCTTGCACATCGATCCTTTGCGTATCCCATGTCCTTTGTGTTATCGGTTGTTCATATACTCTTTACTGCACTCGTAAATAGTCTCTTGCTATAACCTTATAAGCGACTCGGCTTCCTGCTCCTTCCACCTGTCTATCACCCCTATCTGCTCACAGCTCACTCACGTAACGTATTAACTTGGTCAAAATGGTATTCCTTGCTCGTTCCAGCCGTTTATTAATCCTTCCCTCTTCAACGAGGGCGTTCTCTGCCTCTACAGCTCGTTCTGTTGCCTCTCCTCGGGCGTCTTCGTCGCTGCGGGCCAGCGTGACGCCACGCCCGGCCATCACGTCAAAGATACCCTCCTCATCCTCCTCGTTTCCCTCCAGTCCAGTCTCATTCGGAGCACCGGCTTCGACTCGTTTACTAACGACTTCGCGTGAAAAGGTTAAAGTCCTTGCTGTACTATACGACGGGGGAAAGCATGCCCAAGATGTAAGCCAACCGTTAAACCCCGCAGCCCGAATCCCCCAATCGCACCTCCCAAGCTGCGGAATGTTTATCCTCGTCTCGCGGGCCGAACGTCCTTGGACGGAAAGACTCAAATGTCCCGATCTGTAAGCTTGCAGCTTGCGGGGCAGTCAGGTGAAGTTGGCGGGCGGGTCCCGCGCATACGTCATATAGCAAGGGATGATTGGAGACGGGTCTCACCTTCAAGAGGCGACGTTGCCGCAGTTGGAAATGGCGGGGTGAGGGCATCCTGAAGGGTACCCTTCAATGTGGGGTCACCGGATATGGTGGATTATACCCCCGATCATTCATCACAAGATCATGGGCTTAGGAGTTTGCGGGTGGATTATGTTGGCTAACATGGCTTTCTTCCTCCCAATCACAGCAACCCGACCTCCTAGGTACGACCGAGAACGAGCTCGGAATCCGCAAATGGCTTGAGGACCAGGGCCACACCCTCGTCACCACTTCCGACAAGGAGGGCGAGGACTCCGTCTTCGAGAAGGAGCTCGTCGACGCTGAAGTTATCATCACGACCCCGTACGTGGACACCTGAATAGTAAAGAAAGGGGGGAGAGCCATTGGACCATGTTCATGGATATGGAAAGGGGAAAGTTAACTTCATAAGCGGTGGCTAACATAACGCAATAGCTTCCATCCCGGTTACCTCACGGCCGAGCGTCTTGCCAAGGCCAAGAAGTTGAAGTTGGCCGTCACCGCTGGTATCGGGTCTGACCACGTCGACCTCGATGCGGCGAACAAGACCAACGGCGGTATTACGGTGGCCGAGGTCACGGGATCCAATGTAGTGTCCGTGGCCGAGCACGTCGTCATGACTATCCTCACCCTGGTCCGCAACTTCGTGCCGGCGCACGAGCAGATCGAGGCGGGCGACTGGGACGTCGCCGCCGTGGCCAAGAACGAGTACGACCTCGAGGACAAGGTCGTGGGCACCGTCGCCGTCGGCCGCATCGGCGAGCGTGTGCTGCGACGCCTCAAGCCCTTCGACTGCAAGGAGCTGCTGTACTTCGACTACCAGCCGCTCAAGCCCGAAGTTGAGAAGGAGATCGGCTGCCGCCGCGTCGAGAACCTCGAGGAGATGCTAGCGCAGTGCGACGTCGTTACCATCAACTGCCCGCTGCACGAGAAGACCCGAGGTCTCTTCAACAAGGACCTTATCTCTAAGATGAAGAAGGGTTGGTACCTCCTATCAATTCATTGACAACACGAGACCAAACGAGTCTCCCGGCCGTTGCAAGAGCAAATGCGCTGACTGTCTGTCCAGGTTCTTGGCTGGTCAACACCGCCCGCGGCGCCATCGTCGTCAAGGAGGACGTCGCCGAGGCCCTGAAGTCGGGGCACCTCCGCGGTTACGGCGGCGACGTGTGGTTCCCGCAGCCCGCGCCCCGCGACCATCCCCTCCGTACCGCCAAGAACCCCTGGGGCGGCGGCAACGCCATGGTCCCCCACATGTCCGGAACCTCGATCGATGCCCAGAAGCGGTACGCAGCCGGTACCAAGGCCATCCTGGAGAGCTACCTGTCCGGCAAGTTCGACTACCGCCCCGAGGACCTCATCGTCCACCAGGGCGACTACGCGACCAAGGCCTACGGTCAGCGGAACAAGAAATGAACAATATCGACTTGATATACCCCACGCGCAAACACATCCGGTAGCTTAAGCCGCTGGGCGCCTTTGACGCGCCCTCTATTCTTATGATGTCTGATTTATGAGGTGTGTCTCCTGGGAAAGGGTATATAGCCTAGGATTGCTTTCAGTTGCTTTTAATCAACGAGTAAAAAATTACGTCAAAAAGGCGGCTCAGCTGCGTATAAATCTGTGATCCAATTGCCCGTACATATTTCCCTCATCTGCTCGTTGGTGAAGTCATTCATGCTTAATGTCTACGTCCTAAGCTATCCGGATGATCCATCCTGCTCGGGCTCGTAACCTCCGAATGATCACACACGACCATAATTCGGCACCGACTTCTTCTATCCGGGGTGTTTTCTCGGGTCCAATTCCCCACTCCTTCAAGGGATTTAACGGCATCTACATAGGTAGCTGGCTCCGCCGATGCCAAAGTTCCTCCCAACTTCGAAATGTTAGTCCATAAGCCAGCCGGTTCTCGGTGCGAAGCTATGCAGAGCTAGCGAGGCTCTGACGTCTCCATGACACAACGAGGAGTTGGAGACTCGACAACGGCCCACCAATCATGCACGCGCGATCCGAATCATTTGGCCCAAAACAAGCTCCAAGCTCGAGGCTTCTCCGCCCTTTCTCTAGTCTCGTGCCTTGTGTGGGATGCGCGATCGATCAGCTTCCAAGATTTCGTGTGGCTGTCTCCACCCATGCCTTCGGGCCTAGACGTGTGGTGCCGCGCGTTGAGTACATGTGAGGAGGTGGAGGAGGGGAGGGGGCCAGCAGCGGACGAAGAAGGGGTATATATACCCCCTTTCTCGTCTGCGAAGAGAACCTTGAGGGACACCTTGTTGGACACCCAAGAAACTCCCACGACCTACTACAACCGACAAATCACCTACCTACCAACCCACCTACCGCGCAAATACCACCGAACGCAACAGCAAAGGAAAATGGCCTGCTCCTGCAACTCCTCGGGCGCCTGCTCCTGCGCTAACTCCGGCACCTGCCAGTGCGAGCAGAACTGCGGCTGCACCAACTGCCCTGTAAGTGTACACATATGTATAAGTTCTGACTTGGGTTTTCGTTTGTTCCCAGCCATTTTGCGCCTCCTACCTGCCTGCCTACCCCGTCTTGATTTCTATCCGCTTTCCTCGCAATAGCGCGCAGCCTACCGGACCCCGGTCGAATCACGACTGGGTGGGCTCGCTGTCCAATTTTCTCAGTGGGGTTCCGAGTGCTGACGAGCTGGATTTACAGCAGAAGTAAACCAGGCGCTGAATTCGTGTACGAGCTTGTAATGGCGTGTGATGAGGGCAGGCTACTCAGGTAGCTAGCGATGAAGGGGATCGTTGGCTATATGGGGTCTGCTGCGGTTGATAGACCCATCCTATCGTTTAGAAAGGAGGCTGCGTATATAGGCGATATTTCAATGAATAGCAGCACATAACACTGTTCCAAATTAACCCAAGTTCCGCTCGCAGGGATATTTGTGCAAAGTAACTAACCGGAAGCCGGTTTCCATATGTTTTAAGCTCGTAACACTTGCCATACACAACGTACAATACCGCCTCCTATCCGAAAACCCCAGGAGCGTGTATGCATGCATCTCTCACGCAGAACGCCTCGAAACGCCAGACGCCACAACTACGTATCTCATGCTGCTACTGGGATCCTTGTCTTGATGCCAATCATCCCTGTCCATTCGCCCGCCCATACTCCTCACTCCTCGTCGCTGCTATCGATAATGAAGCCGGCCTTCGCCCTCGGCCGCCGCCGCGGTATCGGCTTCGGCGGGGGGACGTCTTCCTCCTCTTCCTCTTCATCGGCGCCGTCTTTGCCTGGTGCATCCGCCATCACATGGTCATCCGCATACTCATTGTTAGCGGCTGGCTCTTCCCGGACGCCGGAGAGACGCCGGCGCTTGGCGCTCGGCGCTTTTCCGGTGATAAGACGGTGCGGGCTAGAGGATAGGGGAGTGTCATCGGTGCCCGACGCCACAGCCTCAGCTTCGTCTGCGTTCTCCGCGTTCGCAGCGGCCGCCGACTCCTGCGACGAGCTCGTCATGTCCGCGTCCTCATCGTCATCCTCGGCATCTTCATCATCATCCTCAAGCAGCGCCCTCGCCTTGCGCTTCTTCTCCTTCTGCCTCCGCTCCCCCCCGGCGTCCTCATCGTCATCCTCATCCGGAGTCTCTCCCGCGGCCAGCGCCAGCCGCCGCAGCGACGACGCCGGGGGCTCGGGCTTGGTGACGGTAGTCGTGATGCCGGGACCTTGCGTGGCCGCTTTCTGCCGCTGCCGGATGCGCTCCTCGTTGGCGTAGAACTCGTCCCAGCGCCCCCCCTCGTCGTCAGACTCGTCGTCGCTGGCGTGCACGTAGACGTCGCTCTTGAAGCGGCGAGCCTTCTCCCTCTCGCGCTCGCGTCGTGCCCGCGCCTTCTCCTCGAGCTGCTCCTCCGTCGGCCCTTCTTCCCCGTCCTCGCTTCCGCGCCGTCTGCGGCGACGCCGCGTCCTCTTGGGCTTGTCCGGGTCGTCTAAGACCCTCCTGGTTGTGGGCCCGCCGGCCGGGAACAGGATGTCGTCGTCGTCGGAGGGCAGACCGCCGTTATTGTCGTCGTCGTCGTCGAACACGGCCTTCTTCCGCGGCGCCGTCTTGCGGCGTAGTTGTTCCTCGGCCAACTTGCCGTCTTCGAAGGTCGGCGGGTCGAACTCGGCCTTGTTAATTAGGTCGAGCAAGCCTTGGAGTTTGTCTGCTGAGAGGTTTGACGGGATTACCCATGCTGCATCCGGGCGCTCTTCTATCGTCGGCTCCAACCGTTCGAAGCCGACGACCTTCATGAGCAACCGGAGATGCGAATTTTTAAACATGGCTACACGCCGAGCTTCATCGTCAGGTCGAAGGGCTATGGTAGGTTAGTGTCCAGTGCCTGATATTAGTCGGTTTTTCGGGATACTCACAGAATAAAGGAGGTTCTTTCGTGAAGGTGCTTTCCGTTGCCTGCTCCGTACTGGCCTGCCCATCAGCTTCCACAGATGGCATCGCCTTCTCCGCCTGCTCCCATGCCGTCCGCTCAATAATCGCGTTGGACAGCTGCTCCTTGACCCATTTGACATGATGAGCCAGGTTCTTATCCAGCAGGACCCCGACGGCAATTGCCACCTGCCGGTCCGGCTCGACGGTGTGTCGGAATTCCAGCTCCGCCGCTGGTTTAGGCTGCGATGTCGAGAGGGTCTGCTTCTCGTACCCGAATTCCAGATAGTGGGCTGTCGCGTTCAGCTTGGAGAATAGCATCTCGATGATGAGTTGGGGGCGCTCCTCGATCTTGCGGAAGCACTTCTTGAGGATCTGCCTCGTCAGCTCTTCCCACTCCTTGAACATGCTCGAACCCTTGTCGAGGGGCTCCGGCCCCTTGATCATGCTGTAGAATAGCTGGATGATGTCGACCCGGAACAGCATGACGCTCATCTCTTGCTTGAAGGCCACGCGGTAGAAGTACCGGTGCGCCCGCTTGAGCTGCGAATCGTTGAGGTCCTGGTAGTACTTCGTGAATGCGACGAAGGTGTCCACAACGCCCTGCGGGACGAAACGAGCCGCGAACCGGGTGAAGTCGAATTTCCGCTCCTTCGATATCCGCTCAGCGTTCGCCTCGTCGTTTTCGGACTCGTCTCCCTCGTCAACGGGGTTCTCCTCGCTTCCCCCAGCAGCAGCAGCCCTAGCCGCCTTCTTCTTCCTTCTCACGCGACGGCGCGATCGTACTTGCATGTCGACGTTCTGTTTAGAATAGCCCTCCAAGACCCGTAGATAGGTGTGCGTCAGCTCGGTACAAGAGTCGAGATATTCGAATCCCTGATCTTTGTAGTTCCGAGCAATAGTCGCGACTCGGTCGTGCGTCTCGTCCTCGTAGAAGATGCGACTCAGTGTGTTCTCTGCGATCTCCTCATCCTCTTCATTGTCGGATTCGAACATCTCCTGAACGGTTAGAAGGATCTGTGTGAAACACCTCATGGTGGCGCATAGATCCTGCCAGCGCTTATTTTCCAGTGAGTCCGCCATGGTGCGGTTAAGAGTGACAAACATCTGCTGGTTGAGTACACCTGCCACAAGGTTAAAACTGGTAACGTCTCCATTCTGGGTGGATTGGTTATTCTTGGCAGCCTTCTTCCGAACTCGTTCGGCTTCGAGGAACCACGCCACCAGATAGAAAAATTGCCGTGAGTGGTACTCGAAGATGTAGTCCTTCTGGTCGTCGAGCTTCTTTCGGATATGTTGAAATAAGGGGTTGAAGCCAGAGTCCAAGAACTCTTCAACAAAGCCCTTCAGTTGCTGCCGCGCCCTAGCATTTAGTGACACAGGCGGGCCAAGATCCTTCGGTTCCATATCGTCCTTTCTAGGCCGTCTCGGCGGTCGATACACCTTGCTACTATCCATCTTCTGCTGTCGAGTTGCTGCACCAAGTAACGCGTCCTGTCCAGATACTGTTGACACCTTTCCGTCGCCCCGGTCCACCCAAATCATGGTACCCCATCGGTTGTGCCTCGACGGAGCTTTTCGGTTGTAGGGCCTGTGCATCGCGGCTTCCTTGTTCATCATAGCCGTGAGCTCGTTGGACTTTGCCTTGCTAAGCTGCTTGTCGTCCATAAACAGCTTCGAGACGTCGACGCGCTTGACTAGGTGAAAGATGATCTCCATCAGAATGACGCCTTCCTGGTTAAAGTCCTCCCCAATGTTAGACGCTATGGTTAGAATGGTTAGAAGGATGTCCTGATATGAGAAAGCATCGACCAGAGCAGAGCGCGAGATTTGAGACTCGTCCCCGTCGTATTTGACGCCTGGCGGGGGCGAGATCATGGCGATGTTCCGCAGAAACAGAAGAACCAGCTTAATAATGCCTTCGTCGCGTGACGTCCGCTCGCTACGCGACAGGGCCATCGACGGCAGGGCAACCCGCACAGCAGTATGTAGGATCTGAGCAGCATCAAAGTTGATGATCGAGCGCTTGTAACCGAGCTGGGCAAGCTGTAGAACCGGGAGGTGCCTATGGTGATTGATGGTCATCTGCTCGAGATCGCGTTCTAGTGGCCAGGTTAAGGGAACCAATATCTCGAAACATGCCAGCGCTGCTCTAGCCCTGTACTTGTTTTCGGTTTCATTCTCCGGCCAGGATGCGAGGATGTGTAATAAGTCGCCGTCGACGAGGTTGGCCTCTGCAAGACATCGGGCGACGTCCATCCGGTTCGTCTTCTCGTCGTAGAAGCGGATCCATTTCTTGATGTCCCGAAGGACCTCCAGCGCGGAGTCTCCGAGAAGGTATCGTCCGTCATCATCGGCGCTGAAACCACCAAGCTGTGTAGGTTATTCGGATCAGCAAAACCAACATCATCGGGTAAGATAAAGCTCGGACTGAATAGAGTTGAACTTACAGCAGAGACGAGACTGTTGATATGTGCCCGGACTTCGGGATGCACGATATCCTTCGTTTCGTCCAGCGACTCCATCTTGGGTTTTGGAGGAGATGGAATCAGCTCCTCTTTTAGCACTCAGTTGCTTGTGTTCAAGGTCAGCTTCCTCTCACAAGCAACATATCAAGCCTAGGCCAGGAAATCCTACGTTAAGTGGATGCGGTACGCGACGCGTCCCCTGTAAGTTAGCGCGACGCGCCAAGAGTCAATTACTGTTGCCCCCGCTTCCCGCCTGTGGGTTTCCAGCTTTAGTGGGTCACTCAGCATTGGCGTGTGTAGGTACCTCGACTTGAGACCCGCCTTTATCCGAGGCCGAGGTTACCCGGCATTCATGACCCTGGGGGTTCCGTATTGCTCTGATCTCACCTCATGATCCCCCCTTCACCGAGTTCACAATTCCCTTTTGGACAAAAATGGCGAGCGCAATTGGAAGAAGGGCTTTGAGGTTAGCAAGCCAAAGGAGATGCTTTACCTCCACCCCCGCCCGGCATGCGGCTGAGGTGAAGAGCTTAGGCGTAATTGGGGCCGGGCAGATGGTGAGTGGCAAGCTCCCCTCGGCATGTGACTGCGAACGACAGAAAAGGTTGGCTCATCGCCGGTTTACTAACACAACCGAATCCTCAGGGCCTAGGCATCGCACTGGTCGCCGCGCAGAAGGCGAAGGTGCCGGTCACGCTGGTGGACTCATCACAAGCCTCTCTGGACAAGGGGCTAGCATTCGCAGGTCCGTGCCCCTTCCCATCCCCCTTGAAGGAGCAAGCGATAGAGTAGAGGACAGGGAGAGAGAAGGAGAGACGAAGACGGAGAGCTCAACAACTAACCACGCTAGCCAGATAAACTCCTGGCCAAGGACGTCTCCAAGTCGCGCCTCACGCAGGAGCAGGCGGACGAGGCGCGCTCTCGGCTCTCGCCCACGACGTCCGTCGACACGCTGTCGGGCGTCGACTTCGTCATCGAGGCGGTGCCCGAGATCCCGGAGCTCAAGTTCGACGTGTTCGCGCGGCTGGCCGAGGTGTGCCCCGCGCACGCCGTGCTCGCGACCAACACGTCGTCCATCTCTATCACCAAGATCGCCGCCGCCGCCGCCAAATCCGGGAAAGGCCCGGAGGCCGGCTCGCGTGTCGTGGCCACACACTTCATGAACCCGGTGCCCGTGCAGAAGGGCGTCGAGATCATCAGCGGCCTGCAGACCTCGGCGGCGACGCTCGAGACGGCGGTGGCCTTCTGCGGGGAGCGCATGGGCAAGGTGGCGTCGGTGTCGGCCGACTCGCCGGGTTTCCTGGCCAACCGCATCCTGATGCCGTACATCAACGAGGCCATCGTGTGTCTCGAGACCGGCGTCGGCGACCGCGACGCCATCGACGCCATCATGCGCAACGGCACCAACGTGCCTATGGGCCCCCTGCAGCTCGCCGACTTCATCGGCCTCGACACCTGCCTCGCCATCATGCGGGTGCTACACCAGGAGACCGGCGACTCCAAGTATCGCCCCAGCGTCCTGCTCACTAAGATGGTTGACGCTGGGTGGCTGGGCAAGAAGAGCGGCAAGGGGTTTTACGATTACTGAGAGGGGGGGTTATTCGACGTGCTTTTCGGAGCGTCATATGATGAGGGCATGTAGGAGAATTTAGCTAGTCGACCATACATAAATATCAGATACCGAACATCAACAGACCTTCGATAGCCCCTATGGCAGGGCAGTTATCGGCATGCCAGGGTCTAAAGCTTTAGCCTCAACACGACCGCTCTCAAGCTTGATTTAGTGATATGACGCTACAATTTGTAGTCGCGCGGTAGTAAAGGACCCGACCTCTTGCCCTTAGATGGATGGGGGACATCATATTCAGGGATAGAATAGAGAATCAAAATGCAATCGCTCCGAAAATGCAAACACACCAAACCCGCCTAGTGCAAGGGGGTACCTCATGCAACCCAAATGCTCCCCATGCAAAGAGCGCCTTCCTATGCAAGTCCGACGTAGAATTGTCTCCATGGATCGTAGTTCCCAACTCCGCGGTTCCCTGATTCCAATTCAGTCGCCTTCTCCAGAACCCTCCAGTCATAAACCGCAACCCATTCCCTATTTCCATTCTTCATTTGGAGATTAGCCTCCTCGAGCTCCTTCAGGAAAGCATGTGTTGCCTCCTGGCGCCTAGACTCCACCAGACAGATCTTGCGCACTCGATTCCGTCTCGATCTCTTTGTGGGTGAGCCACGCGTTCGCGGTCCAGATGAGTTCGAGCTTTTCCCTCGAGTCCATGAGGTGGGGTCGACGATGAACTCCGTAATGCCATGCTCCTTGAGCAAGGTGTCTGTTACCCAGGCATATGTAGCAATGCAGGGCGATAACAAGACGGACTTATTGGCAAAAATGCACTTCTCGCCGACATGAGTGCAGGTTGCTGTTCTATCCTCTAGCGGTAGGCGGGGTTCAGTCTGACGGGGGCTCCCTCCCTCCTTAGCCGCACCATCGATCAACCGACCCGACGAAGACGCGGTTGGACTCATGTTAGATGGCTGTTTAGGTAAAGGCGAAGCATTTCCCACGCTCTTGACACGGGCAATTGGGGTTTTGTCCAACGAGTATGCCCTCTCGGTATCCACATCCCCCGAAGCACTCTCACTCAAAGCATTCGGGTTAATTTGACCTAGGGGCTTTCTCGCTTTAAGTGGTAAGCCAGTGACGTGTTTCTGAGAACTATTTGCAGGTATGGCAAATTCGCTTGAATGATCGAGAGTACGGTGCCTCTTCGGGTCTCGCCTGTGATCTGCTGGATTACAACGCCTTTTCGCGGTTTCTGGCCGTCCAGCATCAACATGAACAGTTCCCACAAACTGATCGGGAGTGGACTCTGGTACCAATGCGGAAGAGGTCGGAGTAGTCGGAAGAGCAGGTGGACTCTTTGCATAGGCTGGCTTGGCAAATCTAAGATCTTCCTCGACAGCCCCATTCCCTTCGCGTCGGCGCTCTTCAGCACGAATCCGCCTAGGTGATACTGTCGACTCCGAGGAAGTGCTGTCTTGGCTGATGGCATCGACTGCAATGCCGCGAGGGTCTGTCTTCTCGAGGGCACGTATCCAGCTCCTCGTTTCCTGACTGTCCTCTTGTTGTGGCATCTCAATTGCCGTCTTAGCTGCCTCCTGCAGGTCATCAAATGTGATAGCGTCGATATAGGATCTGTCGAAGTGGATTTTGGAAACCATCGGGAACCTCATGCTCCAGTATCTTGAGTTCGGCTCCTTGTCAAACGAAAAACAGCGAACATCAAAGATGACTGGGTCGGCAAAGACAACTGTAGGCGGCTTTGTGTGCGCTGTACCATGAAGTTCCAGTTCGTACATGTCCTGTTCTTCTAATGCAACAGCTTCGGGCTTGTAATGAGCCAAGAACGTCTTCATCAAGGTCTCGTTAAGCTCGACAATATTGACGACCATGAACCGAGCCTGCTCATTTCCCACTTTGACCTGGTTCCGGTTCTGCAGGCAGCCAATATAGAAGTGCGTCCATTTCAGGTTTCGGATCTGGCAGGTCTTGGCCGCAGCTGCCTCATAGCTGGCGCCGATAACTGCAAAATCGCCCACATCGCCCCATCCTTGGATGCATTCTTTCTTCAGCTTTATACTGCAGCATGCATATGGTTTCTGATGGGTGGAGAAGTCGAAATATGGTGTATCAGGCTTAAGAACAATGCCTTCTCCCCCGGCTGGTAATGCATTTGGCAAAAAGCTTCTCGTAACTCAGCGGCAGCTGTGTGCTTCGAGCAGGCTATGGTCTGGCTTTGAACGATCTCAGCGTAGCCCTTGCGGCAGGTAACAAGACCCGTTAGACGCTTCCTTCGCTCAGACTGGCAGTGCGTCAGCAGCGATTGATTATCGACCATCAAAGCGTCATAGTAGATGATCATCAGATGCTCATGGCCGTGGGTCCTAAGCTCTTTTAGCATCAGGACCTCGCTCGGATGTAAAGAGAGCTTACGGTGAGTCCCTATCAGCACCAAGAAAAGATCCGGATCTAGACACATGTTTGCGAATCTTATGAAAAGGCAAAATCCTGCAGTCCTGCTCGAGATCAGTAACTAGATAATCACCACTGAAATCTCATAGCGTACCGTGTCACTATATACTACCAGTTCTCCCTCGAGTATGCATCCTTGTTTCAACGGGCAGTCTGGCTTGCCCAGCCTTAGGGAATCTCGAATAGCACTATGAAAGTTTAGTAACGACAGCGCTAGCATACAGTGGAATGCAGGAGGGAACATACCTGTGTAAGGCAGCTCTGTCATTAGTGCTGTCCTTCCCGCTCTTGGAGAAAACCTGAATACAATGGTAGCCCTTGCTGAGATCAACGTGAATCTGGCAATATTCTCCATCAATCTTCTGCTCAACGCAGACAGGTCGCCCCCTTATCATGTCCAAGCAATTTTTAATACTTCGGCCCTTGAACCATGGCTGTCTCCCGACCTTAATGCCCAACTTTGGCTTCATAACCGAGACGACCCGGTCAGAGTCTCCAGCGGATTGGTTGACATGGCGCAGGAACGCGGTAGTGATGGTCAGGTCATCCCGAACTTTCAGCAGTTGTGGCAGCAAGACATGGTAGCTGCTGAAGACAGCATACTCGTCTAGCACTACTGGCCGGTAATTCTTTAGCATCAAGCGGGTGAGCCATTTTGCGTCCCGCGCACTTAATTTCACATAAATGCTGCCCAGTGCGCGATTCGCATATTTCTCGCCGCAGTCTTGTCGGCTTGCCCGTATTTTGGGTGAGCTGAATCGAGACGCTGCCGCAATTTCTCCAAGGATAGCATCTATTTTTTCTACGCTGAGCTCCTGCTCCTGGGAGGGATTGGGCTAGATTCCTCATTAGCATAATTCGGAAATTCTTAAGGGACTGAATCGAAGTCGAGAAAGCCACTGGATGTGATTCCGATATGATGAAGATACGAACACTAAGATGCTTACCGTGCTTTTCAGTATGCTCTCTACACAGTCTCCTAGGTCTCCGCCCGATCCCGGCGTCTCGTGTCTGCGCAGTTCTAACACCCTGGAGTAGCCTAACCCCAAGGCATGGCCGATTATGCTATGCAGCCGGGTAGCTTGGATGCAGTAGACACGGTCTGTTCTACGTTCAGGCAGCAACGTCGACAGTACAGCACTGGCGTCATTGTCTACGGAGGTCAGGCGGGAACGATGTTCCTTAAACCAGCCCGCAATGATGGCTTTGCTGGGCTCTTTTTGCTTTTTCGTGGAATGTAACTCATTGTCGAGCTGTTGGAGAAGGTCACAAACACAGGTGAATGGAAAAGGCATGAAGGCTAGAGTTAAACAACTTACGCGGAGGGTACGCGTTTCGCCTCTATACTTGAGCAAGGCAATAGAAATACCGTAGAGACTGTAAAGACGAGGAGGATCTTTCAGGAAGGGGTGGCGCGCAGGCTCATAGCAGTGGGTAGCGAGAAGGTCATTGTTGGGTCTGAAAAAGGAGCGGGGCCGTTCCAATGCTTTATGTCCTTTGTTTCACAGGTGTGGCGCGCGAGGTTCTGACAAACTCAACCTTGGAAGTGCTTAACCGGCGCGTGTAAGACGCGACTGCACGTGAACGGTTCGGTTGGAGGGGCTTTGGTGGGGATATGCGTAGTAAAACGCAGCAACCTAACCTTAAAGTATGATTTTCCTCAGGGCTGATCATTTTCTGATATGTGAACCATCCTCGATGGCATCACGAAACATGCAAGAAGCTGGAATCATCAATGGTTTTTGCTTGGGTTAGGGTCATCGCGACCTAGTGTTTGCCCTTTTTTTGGAATCGGCCAAGCATCCGATTGGAGGGATCACTCTTCATATGTGCATACTGAAAGTGTTATACTTAGTCAAGCTCCAGCTGAACAGTCAAGCGCCAGTTGTTAAAAACTGGAAAGATTCCGTGTCTACACGCAAGAGTAAGAAACACGAAGTACGTACCACAGAAGACCAAAAGAGCGGGCTGGGCACTTAGATCGGATGGGCCGGGCTGGCCGGCTGGTTGGCTGGGCTCTCTTCTGTGGCTTCGGTGGGCCCATTGTCCGATTGGCTAGCCCCCTTGCGGGATAAGCCTGCCACGCTGAGCTGCACGCCATTTTCCTAGAGGGGGAAGAAATGAGATCCATAGAGTGCCGTGCCCCTGGAAATTAAACAAATGCAGGAAGCCAGACAAAGCCGCACGCAAAACGTTTCTGTGGAGCGACTCTCTCCTTCAAATGGTTGACGGGGAACCAACAGGGAGCAGGAGGGAAGCATTACCCCAAATTAAAAGCGACGAAATGAGTTTCTTCACGGCTGCCTCCATTTGTTAAGCGAACCCTGTTGTTGTTGTGGTGTTGTCGTGCTTATTCGATGTTTTACACTCTTATCTTCTCTCTCTTTCCATGCGTACATCCAGCCAGACCTTATAGGGCCAAGATTGTCAACTTTTCTGACCCCCTTAATGGCCTGGTCTCCATCGACACATCCATCTCTAGCCCTAACAGTAACCTACACTACCCATACAGACTTACGCAATACATCAACGATTATACTGGCTCTACTCCGTAGATTGGACTCCATTGGCTCTCGTCAGCAACCCTAGTCGATGTTTCAATAAGATATCATTCGTTCACCGTCCAAGCTAGTTACGACTTCCCATCAAAGGCCAAGCTTTATTACTGGGGACACGGGGCGCCTTAATATCAACACCTGGTACCCGATAGCCCTAACCTGGCCTTTTATCTGGTATTCACGATCCCTGGTGACCCCATAGCATTGACGGCCCTAACGTTAGTAGCTTTAAACCAGAGGCAAGGCTTGTTCTAAAACAACGGCCGGTCCTGCTTACTTGGGTAGTCGCTATCGCCGATGGGGTTGAATATTATGTGGCTACTATAATCCACCATCCCCATCTAGTTTTCTTCTCCTTATCCATGACCTCCGTTCTTCAGTTAGAAATCTGTTGCATTTTATCTTGTTCCAACGCTCTTTTCAACCATAATAGACACCTCTCCTTGTACTCCAGGAGGCTTATTACTCTAAGACAGAGACACCGTCGTGCCCAGACGGGGACACTCAGTCCGCTCCAACGACGACGACTACTGGCTCTGAACCAACTTACGCAGGCTCCGTATTGCCCTTCATTCCAGAGACTTGTCTCAGGACTTTTCGTCCAGTCACACATGGCTTTCCAGCAAAATTGCCGCCACCGCGGCTCTTCCAACCCAACTACTTCACTCGATGCCGTCTTGGCTTCGTCCAGTGCAGAGGATCGATCAGCGACTACCACCGCCACCGACGAACAGGTTCAGGTCCCGGCTCCCCCTTTTTCACCGACTCATGTTGGTTGGACGGATCAACCTTCCCGCGACGGTAGGCAGACCGACAAGGAACCGGGATCCGTCTCGATGCCTTCTCCGTCGGCCCCTAGTGAGACGCGCTCAGCGCGCTCTACCTCGTCGGCATCGCGAAATTCGAACCGCCTCTCTTTAACACTCCCAATCGCTCCGCCGAATAGTCTACCCTCGAGACCGGTACCCACACCGACCTCTTCAGTCCCTCCAACACCATGCGAAACATCGGCAGTGGCTTTCCCCGCGGATCCTAATGAACTCATAATCGCTATTGCTGCCCAGGAACGGCGGGTGTTGGAGCTGAAAGAAGAACTCGTGCGTGCCGAAGGCGAACTCGTAAAGCTAAAGAAGCAATTCACAGCGGCTGAAGCATACAAGAAGAGGACATCTGGTAGACGCTGCGACCCACTACGGGTGGTACCGTCGCCGGGGCCAGGACTGACTAGCTATGAGGATACCCCGGTGGTTAACAGGAGCACAGAGTTGGAGAGGAGGAAAGCTATTCTGCTAGCGCAAAGTCAAGGCACTCTGCGCGACCACAAAAGGACAGTTATCAGTGGCGGGCACACGCGTACACTGTCCTTGCTCTCTCCAACCAAACCCACTGCAGAATTCCCACTGCATGAAGATCCGATCGTGCGTCGGTCGGTAGACTCGCCCTCGGGCCCTGACTGGAGGCCTAAGACTGCCACTGCCTTGAACAAGCGGGCGACTTGGGCACCGCGACAGACGCAGCAGTCGAATGGGGTCAAGCAGATCGCAAACGACTTCAAGCAGGGCCTGTGGACATTCGTAGAAGATCTCCGGCAAGCCACCGTAGGCGACGAGGCCATAACAGGGAAATTCAACCGAACCTCTGACATGGCCCTGAGACTGAACAGAGACGACGGCGACCAAGATACGATCCGAGCGCCGGCTGGTAACCGCGGCCGTGTCCCCTTCCCGGTGGAGACGAGTTCAGAGACTATTACAACTACGAAGTCTTCTTCTCCGTCTCCGGGCAGTTTCACCGACCGTGTGCAGCACAGGCGGACCACGTCTAAGGCATCGGAAACGACTAAGGCACGGAAACATTTCTCCTGGACGCCGCTCACGTTCGACCAGTTCGACGACGACGACTGGTCCAACTGGGACACACCGACCAGCAAACAGTCGCGCTGGAGCGGCAGCACGGTGAACGGGGACATCATCCCTGCGATCCCTGAGAAACTGGATGAGACGGAGGCAACACTGTAAGGACACCCACCCACCCACGACCATCCTACCTGTTTTGCATCGCAGCATTCCACTTCCACAAACACACACCACAGGAAACAAACATGTGCACACATCCACAACCACACGCACAAGCCCACCATCCCCCCGCCCCCCTCCTCCCCAAATTGCTGTAAAATCGGACGCGCAGGAGAGTAATTGACGGCACGACCACCGTTTTCTAACCAGCAGACTGGGCAAACAGGAGACGCAAGCGCTCCCACAGCGAGCTGCGGTCCGCCTCGCAGTCCCCGAGCGCGCCTACCAGCCAGTCGACAGCTTCGGCCACCGAAACGTCGCCCCCGCCCGCTAACAAGCTCGATGACCTGCCCCAGGCCCTCCTCCACCGCCTGTCACCCGGCAACATCAAGCGGACCGCTGCCGACTTCATGCGCGAGTGGGAGAAGAGCCTGTCGCCGCCTCCCGAGACCACAGCCTTCGAGGAGACGCACGCCCACGCCAGCGCCGTGCCGTGACCGTTGGGCGCATCCGCCGTCTCCTACTAACATACTTGTGTCGCCTGAATACACGGCCATCGAGATCGAGGAGACTGGTGCAATCGTACGAATAATGCTACTTACCTAACGAGATGAGATGAACAGCGCTTTCTTTGACGGGTTTGCGGGCGTGTTTAGAGCTGTCTTATCTCCACGTACTATAGAGCCGGCGGATTCCCGCGCGACAGGGGCACGGGATATCGCGATTAGTCAGTCTTGCAATGTCAGACTCCTTACGCCAGAGCATGCATGCATGCATGCATGCACCCCCATCATCAATTTCACGGTTCGAACGACCGGAGTTAAGAGTTGGAAGGGACGAAAACAGGGAGGGAGACGATGAACGGGCTTACTTGAACGGAAGCGGAAGATACCCGCCTGTCTACACACGCCGGATAACGATTGACGGGTGCCTCCGAAAATGCTATACCATGCTGCCGCGACGAAGCGGATCTCGGGCGTTCATGGGCGGTTCCAGTCAGGCAGAGAGGACGGGAAGACGGGTAGAAGAGGGGTTATGTATATAGATACAGACGTGATGATAACGACGCTCATGAAGATGACAGTTCAATAAAGAATCGATGATGCAGTTTGCAGGATGAGATATTTTGGTCTTGCAACGAGGGCGAACCATTCGTCAGTGTCGTGGGTTCCCTCTACGCTCCCAAATTCCCGTAAATTATGCTGGGTACCAGAGTCGTGTGGGACTTCGTTTTTGTGTGCGTTTCCATCTCCGATAATGGCTGGCTGCTTAAGTAGGTGAACTGTATAAACCTCCTATGTACACGGCACACGGACTCAACAACTCATACGCAATGTTAAGTTTATGGTTGCAAAGGGAGAATCGTTATCAATGCCATTGTATTTCTAAACGCATATGCGACCTCTCCGAACTATACACGATCTACTGACGACTGCAGAGGCCCACTCACTCATTCATCATCCATCGTGCACGACCGCAATAAGGGGGCCATTGACCACACTAGGCGCCCCGAACCCCCCACCTCCATGAAAAGGGACGGCTTTCTTTACTCATCCATCACCGACGCGAACTTGTCCAGCATCTCCTGCTGGATAGCCTCGTACTATAAAGAAGATCGTCGAGTCAGTCCCATTCACGCCTATCCGGTTAAGGAGAAAAAGACTTGGCAGCGGAATATACGTAGAAACAGAAGCCGGAAGACCAAAGAACGTACCTTCTTGGAGATGGCCTCCTCGCCCTCGCTCGGCAGCTCGAACTTGAGACTGCGGAGCTTGGACTGGAGGTCGGCCGTGGCCTCGCGGACCTTGGCCCAGCTCTGGCCCTGGGCGACGGCCTTCTGGGCCTCGTCGTTGAAGCCAACCATCAGCTTCATCATCCACTCCGTCTTCCAGAGCGGGCAGAACTGGTCGTAGTCCGAGTAGCCGTTCTGCTGCAGGAAGTCCTCCTTGATGAGCGTCGCCATGTCGAGCGTGATCTTGTCCTGGTCCGACAGCGCCGACTTGCCCACGAGCTGCACCACCTGGTCCAGCTCCTCCGAGTCCGACAGCAGCTGCTTGATGCGGTCGCGCGTCCGCGTGAACTCGGGGAAGTCCTTCTCGTACCACTTGTCCAGGATGTTGGTGTACTTGCTGTACGAAGCCGACGTGTTGATCGACGGGAAGTGCTTCCGCTGGGCTAGCTTCTTGTCAAGACCCCAGAACACCTGCACGATGTTCAGCGTCGACGTCGTGACGGGATCCGAGAAATCACCACCAGGCGGGCTGACGGCGCCGACGATGCTGACACTGCCCTCGCGCTCGGGCGAACCGAGACAGCTAGTCTTGCCCGCGCGCTCGTAGAAACTGGCCAGCTTGGAGCCCAGGTAGGCGGGGAAGCCCTGATCAGCAGGCATTTCACCGAGACGGCCGGAGAGCTCACGAAGGGCTTCGGCCCATCGAGAGGTCGAGTCAGCCATCATGGCGACGTTCATTCCTTGATCACGGAAGTACTCGGCGACTGTGATGCCAGTGTAGATGGAGGCTTCTCGCGCGGCGACGGGCATGTTTGAAGTATTGGCGATCAGGGTCGTCCGCTTCATGATGGGCTCCTTGCGCCCTTCGACGTCAATGGACAGCTCTGGGAAATCCTTCAGCACTTCGGCCATTTCGTTACCTCGCTCGCCACATCCGACGTAGACGATGACGTCGCTGTTGGAGAACTTGGACACGGACTGGGAAATGACGGTCTTTCCACAGCCAAAAGCGCCAGGAATAGCGACAGTACCACCCTGGACACTAGGGAATAGGGCGTCCAAGACTCTTTGGCCGACGATGAAGGGCTTGTCTGCAGAGAGCTTCTCGGTCGTCGGTCGCGGTACACGGACGGGCCAGGTCTGCATCATGCCGTAACTAGTTGTCGTACCATCGAACTCGACCTCGAGGATCTTCTCGTCGACAGTATATTCGCCCTTGGGGGCAATCTTGGTAATAGTTCCCTTTGCCCGCGGCGGCAGCAGAATCTTGTGGACCTTGATGAAAGAGTTCTCAAAGACAGTACCCCAGACATCACCGCCAGAGATGTGATCGCCGACCTTGGCCGTAGGTGTGAATTCCCACTTCTTGGTCCGGTCGAGCGCAGGGGTGTCCACGCCTCGGGGGATATAAATGCTCTTTGATAGCTCAGAGATCTTCTCCAGAGGCCGCTGGATTCCATCGTAGATATTGTGTAATAGACCCGGGCCGAGCTCGACGGAGAGGGGCTTGCCGGTACGTTGGACGGGGTCGCCGACAGTGACACCAGCTACGCACACGTTAGTTCCATGGACGACCGGCCGAGGGTGGCGAGGAGCTTGTCGCTGGACACACCGGTTTCCTCGTAGACCTGAATAGAGGCTTGGTCGCCGTTGATACGAATGACTTCACCGACTAGGTTGTCATGGCCGACTCTAACCTAGGACTGTTGTCAGTAATGAAACCCATACTTGGAGTAAGGTTATGATGCACCATACAAGCTCGTACATGGCAACTCCGCTCATATCTTCGCCTATGACGACAGGTCTAGACGGGAAGCATATTAGCTAACAAAAACACACATAGCGAGTGCCATCACAGCTAGCTACGACGAACCCGGAGACGGAGTAGATCTTGCCTATAGTAGAACACCATTAGTTCGACCCAAGCGCAAAGGAATGTGTAAAAGGGACAAGGACTGCATACCAACGCGATAGCCATTTTGCTGCGCTCCGTTCGTCTTCGCCGACTAATTTCAGGGACGTTAGTACGGAAGATAATGCATCATCTATCTGAGCGGGGTGGCGGAACTTGGATCTTGATCCCGATCCTGATGGATATTCCGAGGGGACCGGATGAAAGCTTACCGCAGCCATGTTGGGCGTCCGAATGTCCTGTTCGCGAGGGTCTGCAGCTAAAGAAAGAGATATGGTAGGGGTCGGGAGCGGGCGAAGAGAAACTGAGGGCGACGAGGCGAGGATTCCCGATGAGGTTTCGGTTGTGGTTGTGGTTGTTGATGACGAGGCTGGTGAGAGCACGGGACTCGCAGGCAGTGGTTGGTTGGCAGCCCGAGCCGTCTCATCCAGTAACAGCAGCCGCTGGGCCTCCTTGGTAGGTGAGCCAGCAGTTGCAGGTGTCCTGGCACTGGCACTGGCACCCGCACCGACACCGACACCGACACCGACACTGGCGCTATCGCTGGAGCTGGGCCTGCTGGCACTGGTGCTTGCACTCCTAATCAGATCCACCAGCGACGGCCGGGCCTTTAGGGTTGGGCGAATCCCCAGCATGCAATGCAATTACTAGGTACCTAGTACCTACCTACATGTAGGTATTGTACTCAAGTAGCATGCAATGATTGCTTGTAAACGAAATGAGCGATGGCATTCAAGCTACGAAGTACAATTCAGTCGTCTGCGGTGCAGCGAAGATGATCGAGAGGGTAAGATTGGATCCTGCATCTCAGAACGTTTGCGACACTGAGGTCAGAAGGGTCAGCAGGGCCGCATACCACGCTGCCCGTCCATTTAACACCGTGACACCCCTGAGGCCAAGTCAGCCCTGACTCGTATCCAGGATTTGCATATTCAAATAGCGAAGCGTGCGATTCGTATCTCCTTGTCTGACTTAATTAAACCTGTGTTATAATTCCTACAACGACATTAAAGATGTACCGTAATACACAAGATCATTATGCTACTTATAATTAATATCTGCTTTGTTATACTTCCTTAAAACGCTACTTAACGTTAATAAGGTTGTTGTCTTCATACGGCCGCGCTCTTTACGGAAGCAGTTATATGAACCATAACCTCGAATCCTTAAGTACGGTGGAGATGAGCTGCTTAAGGTTATGAATATACCAATGAAAGAGCACTCCAAGTTTACCTAAGGACCCAACTTTCCGTCAGGACCACGAGTTACGATGCGGCCTGGAAAGGTAAATACGGGAAGAGGTGACGAGCGATTGATTCTTATCGAGGCAGGCAGGCTCTCACCAAATAGCCGAGCCACCTTTATATCCATCCAACCTCTACAATACGGAAGCGAATAAGAAAAGATTGAACTGGTAATCATACTTAGTTATTCACTTAGGAATAATTAATGCCTTTGCTTACATAGTACATTTCATCAGAAAGTTTCGGGCATACTATATAGAGCTGGTGGCCGTATAATATCTATACACCATCGTTCTAAGTAGCCCAACTAGTTATGGGCTTAAGGCTGACAGACTGGCCTTCTTCACCAGTGATTCCGAGTTCTAAGTCCAATAGTATCGTTATATAGCCTTGATCAAGGACTTCCTGAACCCGCCCTGCGGGAAAAAGGGACGTTGCGTGGCGTCATCAGGTCCTTTGATGTGTCTGGCCGGACCAAGATAGCATCTGCTAAGGTTTTGCAAGATGACGGCGTGCGGTCTCGAGGCAGTGGGGGAGGTGTTAAAGATGCCTATGCCAGTCACGAACTTGCCGTGATATTTTCATCGGAAGTTTCAATGATGGTGGATTTTTACTGGCCAATTTGGCAATCGCGGTCGCCATTTCGTTCGCGAGGCGGACGACAAATGTTGTCATTTTGGACGACATGAAAACGCCACATCACCGGTTCGAGCCTATATTAGCCAGAGAAACGCGGTGTATCGCAACCCCCCACGGCAAATTCCATGGTCTGTAGACGTTAAGTGGTTTGCCGTAGATGTCACCATGGCTGATACTGGTCAGAGATCGTTTGGATGACTCCTCGACGAGTTATTGGTAGTCCGGATTTGCAGCACATTTCTGAGGTCCACCCGATCCCGATGATGAGTTCCATCCAGGCGATCCCCATCCGGAAGGGTCTGGGTTCGAGCGTTCGTGCGCTCGCCATACTGAATATCGGGTTTGGGGATTTGTGGAAGACATTGATGATGACCCACCCTTGCTCAACGAAGTAAAGAAGAATTTCTCGTCTTGAAGTGAAATTCAAACGATTTTTGAGGGTCAAAATGTTCTTGGACTGAGGCGACGACGAAGAGTGTCTCAAAAGCGAATAATAAGACAAATGGGTTCCAGCTGCCAAACATTCAGATGTAGCGCAACACTACACCTTCCTCAGAATTTGTACTCCGTTGTAAGAGTATTGTGTCAATTCATCGAATAACTTTCCCAGCCAAGGCGACACAATTTAACAACAAGATAGCAACGCCATCCTATGTCCCCTCAAATCGCCGCTCCAGCCCTGATCATCCATCCCACGACGCCCAGCGTATCCCTGACGACGGAGCTCTCGCACTCGTCCTCGCGGTCCTCCACGAGTCCCAAGCTCCTCCGCGAGTCCGTGGAGACGCCCGCGATCCGACCCCTGCGCCCAACGAGCCCGAGTCGCGAGCTCGGGCGAACGCAGTTGTCCTGGGCGCGCGCGCCGCGGAGCCGGCAGAGCTCGGCGGCGATGCAGTCGTCGGTGTCGCATGCGTCGGGGCGCCACCCGCGCCTTTTGCGCGCCATGAACGCCTCGAACGCCGTGGCGTTGCGCTCGAGGGCCTCGGTGACGTTGTGCCAGAAGGCGGGCGTCAGCTCCGCGTCGGCCTTCTTCTCGCGTAGGGCCGCCAAGGGCGGCGAGACCAGCGGCCCGTACGCCTCGCGGGCCGAGTAGTACTTCGTCCAGGTTGGGCTGGTCCGACGATGGAAGTCCGGGTCGCTCATGTTGGCAATGTACGTCGTGACGTCGAGGACCCCAAAGGTGACCGGGTCGACGTCATAGACGCGGAACGCAGGATGGCCCGAGGTGGGCGTCAGTGACGGTGTGACGTAGGACATAGCCGCCGCGTTCGAGAAGTTCCGGTTCTCGTAATCCCTATACGATATCTGGAACTCATCCTGGTGCGTGTGGCCTGGTGGCGCACCGGTTAACATTCCAGCCCCCTCGATAGGCTAGTTAACGTAGAAGGGCGAATAAGTAAGGGGACTCACCGAAGAATAGGGCCGCGATGGTCGGCGAGTACCGGTTGACGATCTGGTCGAGATAGTTGGACCCCTCGTGGAAGGCGTCTCCGGAGCCGGGCGGCATATGACCAATGATGTACACGCGCTCCCCCGCCTTCTCCGCGGTGTCGAGCTCCGAGACTAGCCAGGCCAACTGACCGCTGGGGTCGGCCTCCATGGGCTCCTGATACAGCCAGAAGTTATGCCTGTAGTGCAGGTTCGTGTTGATCGAGATGATCCGCAGGTCCCCGCCAGGGTACTTCGCCGAGTACGCGCCAAAGTCCTTCGTCTCGACGGCGGGGCCCGGTCCGATCCATCGCGACCACGCAGACGAGAGCAGGTCGTACACCCATTGCACGCTGTCGCTGACTCCTTCCGGGGGATAAGAGTTCGTTGGCGACGACTCGTGGTTACCGGCGGTGCCATAGACGAGCAGCCCGGCTTTGGACATCCGGTAGTAGGCATCCTTAATATCGATCGTATTCTGGGCCTCTGTCGTGTTCCAGACGGCGTGGTCGACTATGTCGCCCGTGAAGATGCTGAATGCCGCGTCCGGCACAGCGGTCTTGATGGCAGCATACATGCTCTCTTCTAAGGTGACGGGCACATCACACTTATGATCCCCATTTGGCCCCGCGGGGACATCATAGTCGCTTGAAGGATCGGTATCAGAATAGTTCCTATCAAGCTATTAGTGAAAGGCCAAGCCCAATTTTTTGGACGTCAGGCGACAATGCAATGTGGTAGGTGCCAGTGTCCCACGTAGCCCATAGCCAAGTAAAAGAGTAAGAATACTGCATAACCGGCATGTATGATGATGCATACCAGGCTTGGCTTCGACTCACCTGCAACAAATTGGTTTCGTGCAGTTCGCGTTCGAACCCTCGACATAGAAAGGGTCGACATGGATATCCGAGAAGTGGACGATCTTCAACGGCTGGCGGCCGCTCGGCGGCGGGCGGCCCGCGTCCGGCTTCTTCGGGGACGGGAAGGGTATCTCGCGGGGCTCGAAATCCGGGTAGGAGCAGAGCCCCAGGGTGGCGGCGCAGAACAGCTTCGAGGTCCGCGACCCTATCCTCATGTCCCGGAGCGCGCGGGCGGCGATCGGGCCCTCTCGCGACACGGCGCCCTCGCAGACGTCATCGTCCTCGACCTATTATTACGCACAAAGGTGAGACAGGGCCTCCGGAATACGGTTCGCTAGATCAGCGCGACATGGAGTATATGCATGCGAATATGTCTGGATAACCGGGAAAGGGCCTCTTACTTGAAGACGTTTGCACGACGCCGTGACCACATCCATGAAGGCTTCGTCGCCCTTCGTAGCGGCAGCCTTCAACCCGAACAGGACCGTCTAGAATAATCGACACAAACGGTGAGCCCTACATTCCGGATCGGATAGGTAGATCAGTCTATGAGGAAGGGAGACGAACTTCGCAAAGAGCACAGCCTTGTGGGCCCCGGGAGTCCATGCCCGCTTCCATTTCCAGGCCCCCCAAATCGACAAAAAGCCGTAGCGCTTCATCATCTCCTTGCTCACGGCCGGCCTGCACCAGAGGCTTCTGCGCCACCCCTCTCTCCCAATCTATCCATTCCCCAACCACATGGCGCGCGAGCGCCAGCACGGTCGCAGCGCATCCCGCGGCACGCATTTTACTTCTTACTTAGACTGTCGAAAGTCGTAATCAATCGCTAGCAGGCGCCCACTTCACCAAATCGCGGAGGAGCAGGAATAAAAAGAAGATACAAATGCCAATATCGATTTAGGGGCAGAAAAGAGCCTCACCAGTCGAGTTTATGTAGCTGTACGTCAGGAACTCAGAAACGCATAGCAAGAACGCGAAGAGACGCCATTTGACACAACTTTAAAAATAAGTCCAGAATTGTACGGTTTGATCCTCTATCTTGCACGGTGCACAATAAGTCGCCGACACCAGAGTCCATGGGCCGCATGATCGCGACTTATGTAGGTCGGGTACTGGACCTCCTGCCGCGTCTGCCGGTCCCAGAGTCGTCCCCGTGTGGTGGAACGACGTCATTGTCGGTAGATACTTAGCCAGGGAGATTTCCCGCTCGGAGATATCGGACGTTTGTTTAATAGTGGAACCTGTGGCTTAGTCTTTCCCTTCTCGCAACTGAAAGCGTAGTAGTAGAGAGGTTGGTATATAAGGCTACAGGTATGAGGTTCCAGGACAGGCGAAGTAATTAGGTAGTAAACGTGATGACAAACAGATGGTTTTACATCATCTCACCACTATCAGCCATTTGCTCTGTTCAGCTAGTACGTGGCCGAGATTATTGAGTTGAGATTAAGTGGTTATAGAAGCCGTCGAAATTTTCCATATACCTTTTGACGAGTAGTTTGAGACTAGCGATGCATATGGTAGGTACTATGACCCCTCCTTTGCGGGGAGCCGTAAAACACAACCTCCAGGGATCAGTGCCACCACCTCCAACCCCTGCACACTTGATAGGTTGGTACTTCGGGAGGATAAGACGGCCGACTTATCGCTGAAGTTGCTGTCATCATCCATATTCATAGTCCCTAACACTCAGACCACTCGGTTTTCGCACGCCATGCCTCTATTACCCATTGCGATTTCATCCTCGGTCCATCAAATATGAGCCAGCCTCTAACGCAACCAGAGGCCCGGTCATGGGCCAAGTGCAACCCTTTTTCACTGGTCCTCGGCGAGGAGGGGTTTTAGGACTTCCAGCGCTTTCATAGATTGCTCGTTGGAGAGGATCACCGCACCGGCCCGGGCGGTGGAAAGGTAGGACAGCTCACCGCCGAGCCCTGTCTCGACCATGTGCATCTCGGCCACGAGCTTCCCCGCTACACCCGACACGATACCCGTCGCCTCCAGGGGAAGGTTGCCGAGGTCAAGGAATATGGGGACCAGGTCACCGTCGGTGTCGCCGACCAAGGAATCACCAAAGGCGTGGAGAATGGTCTTGTCCATCAATAATGATGGGGCGTCCTCTTGTGCGAGGGTAATGGAGAGGAACCTCGGCTGCGTCGCGAGAACCGAGATAAGGCTGGTGTAGAGTTTAGTGTCCACCTCGTCAAGCCAATCCTTCCGATGGCCATTGCCGCCATTCGATCTACTGCGGGACTGGCGGCCGATGCTGTCAACAAACCGCGACTGATCGCGGCCAGCGCACTGCACGAGGCTAAGACCGGGCTCGATATACGGCGTGACGTTTCGTTTCTTCAACAGCTCAAACGCCCGTCTCTGCAGTTCGTCGACGGTGGACGGCGGAGGCGTCGGCGGAGGCTCGCTACTTTGGCTCTTACTCCGACCGTGAGACATGGGATTTGGCGAGACGAAAGCCGATATGTCTTCGGAGAACTCGAAGTTTCGCGCCAGTAATGCCTGCACGACCGTTTTCCGGTCCTTGTCGGGAATGAGGATAAAATCCGAGTAATAGGTCGTGATGAAGAAAATAGGGACACCCGACATAGCGAGGGGGGAAGTCAACTCCATAACCCGACTTCCTGCGTCCATGCCGGCGCTGATGACTGAGAGGATCAAGTAGGTATCCTTCGATATCGTGACCCTATTCCCCACGTCCCGGGGGAGCCGTTTAATAGACGGCTCAAATACATATTTAGCCCAATTGCTATGACAGACCACCGAACATTCGACGGGGGTTATGCTTATATTCAAGAACCCATGCTTGTTGTCGACGCTCAAGCCATCGTTTCCATTGGTAGGAAAGCAGTCGATCCCACCGTGTGGCAGGAGAACCTGGGCTATGGGCTGAAAGAAGGACGAATACAGGTCTAGTGGAATATGTATAAGGCTGAAGGTCCCGTCCTGGACACGACCCTGTTAGTAAAATTAACCTACTCGAAAACCCTGAATTTCCTACGTAATCGGTTGCTTCGTATGCGCGGATTGAATGTGACATAAAGATGGCCCCGCAATTTGCTAAGTAATTACCTCCGTCATTGCGATATGACTAACAGAGGTGTACATAAAACAGCATCGAATTGGACGCGAGTCTTAGAGATACGGAATTGGAGAAGAGACTTACAAGGAATGATATTTGGGCATTCATCGTATGGATGATAATAATTGCTGTACAGGTTTGGCCTGGTGTTTTATCACCACCTGACTCCCAGAACAGCATTCAAGTCCGTTTCCGGGGGGGTGAAGATACGAAGGACTATTAATAAAAAGTGCAGAATATCGCTTTTCATGTAGCTCTTTGAGGGTGGTGGGTTTTTAAGTTTGGCACTAACGTTTGCAAAAAAAAAGATGAAAAGATGGACCAAGACTACCGTCAGCTCTTCAGGTTCCGAGTTGCTCGAACCGACCACCGATGTTTTCTAAGTCAGCGGACGAAGCGATCTTATCTCGAGCGGGAAGACGAGATTTTGTTGACAGAGAAATCAAGTCATTTTTATTTCCCTTTGCCATGGGATATGGTGATAGGTACACATGGACTCGGGACCATCCGTGATAGGAGTTCAAGTCGGCAGTTTTGTGGGCTCTGTGTACACTAAAGTAGGCTGGTCAATAGAGAGGGCTGAAGTCCGTATAGACGCTTCTCTAGTGATGTCGGTTAAGAGGGTGCGAGCCTATTTGCCCATGGACAAACTATGGAGATGGATAGCGCTGCATGGCACTGCTTGCAAGTGGAGAGAACCTTAGTAAAGTCAAGAATTAGTGTCAAGGGGCCCGCGGGTGATCTCGACGCCTAGTCTTAGGAAACAAGAATATCAAAGAAAAGCCAATTGTGTACCACCGTGGCGGTTTGCTTCATTTATCGACACACTCGGACGCGGACGTGGTACGACGTAAGGCACCTGCAAATGCCCAAAGCAGATCGTCAGAACCGAATGTGACTCGATCAAGGAATCATATGAAGGGAGAGACGCACGGCCTCGCGTATGTAGCCGACCAGTGAAAGAGTGAATATGCGAGGGAAGAAGATGATCTTTACGTGTTGTACCTACCTACCTTACCACTTACCTTACCTTACCCAATATAGCCTCCTTGATATGACCTGCCTATACATACATGTATTTATGTATGCCTATACGCACGCTTGTAGGAAACATCATCAGCCCGACGAGCCGATCCTGCATTAGAAAAGAAAGGTACGCCGTAAACTAGCATTGCATACAGATATGCATGTACGCCTCGGCTCGGTGCACAGGTAGGTCGGCCGTCAGGGTCAAGGGCCCGAAAGGGGTATCCCGGTCATTAACGCGGCAAGGAATGCACCCAAGGGAGGCTAGGTAACTTTAGGACTCCCTCACAGGACTTCATTCTGCTTATCCTCTCGCACACACCACTTTATATCATGGGGCCGGGTCTATGATTGTGTGCTTCTCCCGGGGACTGTGAACCCTTGCAGCAGACGTTGAAGCCACTTACGTATAATGACGGGGTCTACTTAGCCGCTTGAGGACGTTGTCTCCTTCCGACCAATCCAGGTCACCGGGAGAGTGGTACAAAGTGATAACTGATGGGACCTGGATGGCTTGGAAGCGGTTCTATTTGAATTGTATGCGCTTGCATGTAAGGCCAAACCCGTCACGGGCGCGTCATTTGTAACGGTAGCTTAGTAGATTTGAAGATCGCAATGCGGATGCCAATGGAGTTGGAATTCCGAAACGGCCAACGCGCTCTCTTATTCAACCGCCCTTCGTCACGACCGACATACCCCCTCAATTGCCGTATTAATTGTCCTATTGGAATCCGAGATGCCTTTGCTGCCGGACCACGACAGCTACTGTATACTTAGATACACATTCGCAGGCAGGGTTTTCGCTGCTCTGGCTTGTCTGTAATCAGAACAATAAACTGCATGCAGCGGTTGCACTTTGCCACGTGTAACGAGCAGCACCGTTCTCGTTCGGAACCACATATGAGGCCACAGAGTCTTATGACGGTCAAACATAGGTGGTCTGCAGGAGTGCAAATGGAACTCGTCTGTACCTGGGGTGGTGCTATTAGTTGCGGAGTCCCGAAGAAGCAAATGACATTCATCCCGATAGATATCGCGACTATTGCGCGCTTTGCTTGGATCAGAAGTCATCATGGAACCGATATCTGATGGAAGATTGTCTAAGGTCTAATCTCGACGCTTTTTCAGGTACGATATTGGAACTCAATTTCCATCAAAACCTCGAAGAGTCGATATCCCGGACATCCCATTCGACCCACTCGCCCTTATGCGTTGACCAGAGCTGTAATAAGAATCCCACGGGCTCATATAATGGGGAGCTACTACCATAGTCCGCCGAGCTACGGCCGCCAGAGCTTAGGAAACGTGGGGTGTTCCGCGTCCGGGGCAGGTGTGCGAAGCGCTGGCCGGTGGTTGAACGCGACCCTTTAAGCGAGCATCTATCTTCTTCGTCATTTATGGGCCGGGTTGCCCGGCTATCTGCAGCTGGGGCGGTTACTGGTCTGGATCCATAGCTGACGGTTCCTTAAAGTCGATAGGATTAAAGGACCCTTTCTTGATATGGATTGGCGCTCCCACATGGGCGGTACTTCACCTCGGTCAGTGGGACGAGGCATGCTTTCCGCCAAGCTGGGTGACCATGCACCAGCAACTGCTGCGCCGAAAAGGGGCTGTGATTATCTAGCTATATCCCTGTGTCTCCGTTTCGGGAGACCCCGCACTGCCAGAGGCGGATGGAATACCTGGGTATTATCAAGTGGCTAGCAAACCTTCCCCTGAATGGCCCGATCGGGGTATCTTTCAACGCGCCCCCGGTCTACACACGTGCGGAGTTCTGCAGTCTCAGGCAACCGTGAGTGAGACCGGACTATGATACACACCCCTCGGACACGCGCGTACATGCGAGCGTTCATGCATGACATCGGATCCTTGAATAAGATAAGGTCGGGTTACCTCGCTGGGCGAACCTGGGCCACCTACACCGAGGCCCAGGATTGTGGGGTAGATAACGGAAACAAGCCGTTAGCTCTGCTGCCGTAACTCGACTCTGGGGTTTGGAGTCGTCGGTCTTGTGGATAGATAGACAGACCGCGGCTTACTGTAGCCCTGGGTTAGATAAGAGATGATATTCAGGAAGGAAGCAAGCGATCTAGGTAAATAGAGCCTTGACTAGGCTGAGTATTGGGTACTCAGTGTGGCACGCAGCTCGAAGCATAACGCATCTCTTGCCGATCTGGGTCTTCAGGTAGGAAAGTTGCAAATGATACCACTGACATTACGAAGCACCACGTTGTGATGTAATAGGGTACCGGGCCCGGTATTAACAAGAGGCGGGCTGGATTCAGCCGAGGGAAACATATCAGAATTCTGCTTACTCTTACTACTGTTATCTTGCTGTTTATATCAGGCGATGTCGCTTTTGAACAACCTTAAAGATTGACACCGTGATACTCGCCTTACATAAAACCGTATTAAACTTCTACCTTCCTAAGGACTTAGCATATATGATCAGCTAACGGACCCTTCTCCACGAAGTCGGTCCCGTCTATCTGATACCGTCTCCCGTATGAAATCATCGTTGATTCATGCGCATTGAGAGGACATCTTGCTCCTTCCTGTCCTCCTCGAGTGCGGTGCATCTAGTCCCAACGATCCGCGCCCAGCCAACGGGATGCCCAGCGTGAGGACGAAGCTGTGTCTCGATTCCCAGGTCCACCGGCCCGAGAAATATATTTCCGTCATCATGTTCAGCACCTGTTTCCACTTAATGAGCGCAGAGTGGTCTTGGCTCACTCCTCGAAGCAGAGGGAAATTGGCGGCGTACAGAGCCCTGCTGCTCACGCTGGGGAACCGGCCGAGATGGCACTGCCAGGCCGTGGACGCTTTCTGGGGATAGTGACCATGACTTGTCTTTTGGGAGGCTGGCTTATCGTCTTAGAGATCAGCCGGAAAGCGGACGGGTCGAGGATGTGACGGCATATGTACAGGGCAACCATGGGAGGGGTATGAGGAAGTGTGCCTAGACGCCCAACGGCCAACTGCTTGCGTATTGCAATACCACTTCTTCCGAAGGTGCATCGGGGTCGCGGAAGGGGTTGCAATATATTCGAACAATAAACTTTCAGGTGAGATAAGACAGTTCAGCACCAGAGGCTCCTAGCCTTTACCTTCGCTGTTGGCCCCTTCGATCTTGGGTCTTCTTGACTCACTAACTTCTCGATAGTAAGGGGAGCGAATGAAATTGTCTCCTCTGTGTGTATGGACTGAGGCTGGTCGGGACAGCTTCTGGTATGTCTCCGCGTACTCTGTTGGTGGTGACGTGCGCTTGATAAGCTGAGCATTGCAAATTTCCAGTATCCTGGGCAATATGTCTTATTTCTTATCCAGTTCTTCATTCATATGGCGTGGCAAAATCCTTCTAGGTTTTCTTCGGTCTGAATTAACCGGGAGACTCGTTCTCTCTCGCCTTTTCTCTCGCTTGTTCTCTCGCTGATATACGAGTCAACCCCCACACACCCCAGCGTCGGAATACCCCTCTGAAGTGATCCGAGGTGAGAAGAAGCTGGGCCCTATCGGCATCCGATAAGTCTTTAGAGATAGTCCGTCGCGGAAGTCCTCCTCAATCGACTCCAGAGCCGAGTCGACAAGCCACCTCAAGCTGTCCCCCACAAAGCCGAGAAAAGTTTGCACCGGAGGCCGCTCGTCATTTCCTGCGGAATTTTGCGTCTCTGGTCGTGGATGTGGCCCTAGTGGCGAGCCATCTGCTCTGAGCCATGGTTCGCGGAAGTATCTAGGACGAGCCGAACACAGCTACCGTTAATTTTGACGTCTACCCCCCTGTATTTCAGGGGCCACTCGCCAATGGCAAATGCGATGGCGTGATCCCGTACTGAGGGCGCAATTCACGCCCAACGGGCAATAGTGCTTGTTATAATGAGGGTGGCTCATAGAGTCTTGCACCTCGGGTTCGGCAATATCTCTGAGCTCGTTTATATCTATCTCAGACGGTGGCTGCTATGGTGCCTCTTGGGATATCCTGGCCATGCTAGTGAACCTTAGTTCAAAATCGTCGTGGAAGCTGATATCTTCAAGTTCTAATGTTATGTCAGCGGCTGTTTTTCTCTCATGGTGCCTAGCCGAGCTTGTTGAGCTTCTGCGTAAATTTCAAGAGTTCGCTGTATAAGAAGTCCTATGGTCAAAAAAGTATAATGGGTTCGCTTCGGGTAGACGCCATCATGTGTCGGAGGAGAAGTTGTCCATTGGGGTCTTGCTGGCCACTCGTTAGTGGACGAGACATGGGTATGTTTGAGACATATTAAAGTATTGTGCGACTTATCTGTTAAATTTACTTGCCGTCTCTAATTGTGTATTTTCCTGCATTGGTAGCTGCATATATGATTTCAAGCAGCCTTTACGGGCGTACGTGACGTGTGCGAAGAGGATCTCGGCGTCGGCCGTGAACTTGCCGTCTATGCGTGCCTGTGGTATTTCAGAGAACGGTTCTCTGGTGATCCCACTGGATAACCTTTACGGCGGGATTTAAAGGCTGGCATGTGTTCTGATTTACTGACTCTATTGTGGACGGGTTATGTTGGCTGTCGACAATGGTGTGCTACTCCGTGATCCTTTTGCATATGAAAATATCAAAATACCATGGACTTGATGTTCGTTGAAGGTGAAAAGCGAACCCCAGTGTCTTGACAGCTGGGAATACACCATGGTATATTTTATTTTAGCGTCCATAATGCCTTTATCTTGACAAGTTCCCACTACCCCTATTCAGTTCAGAACGGCAGGTACTGGGGAGCTCCGCGCTCAAGCGGCAACCATGCTACCGCCCTTCAGTCGCAACAGTGACCCGTAGCCCGAATCGACCTCCTCAAGGCTGCGGACGCTTGACTCCGACGACAACGAGGTTCCTGGGGCTTTCGCGGTAGTCGAACACGGCCTCGACCCAGCATTTCCGCACGAGGTCGGCGTGCTGGCGGAGGAAGAGCCAGCGGTCCGTCACGATGAGCGCCTCGACGACGACTGCGCTAAAAGCCATGAGGCTCCAGATGGCGCTCAGCTCCCGCTTCCGGGGGAGGTACTGCTTCTCGTAGCGCGATATCTCCTCGTCGGTGATGCCGCCCATCTTGTCCCGGATGGCGTCGCAGTACTCGTGGTAGTCGGAGTGCGTCGTCAGCTTCGCGACGGCGCCCCTGACGTAGGCTCGGAACGACCCGTAGCACCTCTTCCGGAGGGACCCGATGATGACCGGGTTGGTACTGAAATTGAAGGGGCTCCGCGTGGAGTTCTCGTCGTCTTCATCTGGTTGTTGTTCGTTGTGATAGACTTTGCCTATGACCCCCCGGTCGAGGAAGATCTTCTGCAGCAGTGCTCGGAAGAAGTGACGGGTGAAGAAGCTGTCGCTCTCGGCTTCCGTCCAGTTCTGGGGCGCTTGGCATGCCATCATCCGAGCCGTGATATTCTGCCGTATGCCCGTGCCTTTGTAATTGCAAAGCCGATCGCTCATCGGGAAGCCTTGAGGATCACGCCTTGCTGATTCCCTAACGACGCGACCATTTAAGGCCTGAAGGCTTGGCCTCATGTAAGGGTGCTTGTATGTGGGTGGTCCTAACCGCTCAGTTAACAGATTATAGCAGCATCCAACAATGGCGATGGCTTGAACGCGGGGATTTAGAATTAGGGACCGTATTCCATGATGGGAAAGGTTCCCACAAGAATGGATGGAGACTGCCATGAGACGCAGGTCCTTGGATTGCTTGTTTTCCGCGGAGGGGTTGTCCTCCAGCTGTGCAATGACATCAGACAAGTCACCGGATTCCAGTCTGCCCTGTACGTAGCGAACGAACCCCTTTCCGTCTTCAGGTTTATATTCTGGCTGGAGCTCTCTCAGGGGTCTGAAGTCAGCAGCATAGCCATCAGGTAGTTTTGGAGGGTTCGCCAGACGCCTCAACGCCTTCGCGTCCAATTGGTCTTCGGGGGTCTGGCCATCAAGTTGCTGCATGAACAGCTTCTTGTTCCGCATGACCTTCGGCCTTTCTGCCACGCCCGCTAACACATCCAGCTCCTTCGCGCCGGCGATATTGTGCTCTCTCACTTCGACGGCCACCATCTGCTTGTTGTAGGGAGCACTTGCCAAGGCGCGGCCGAGATAATTCTGGCCGCTGCCGAAGTCGACGAAGTGAGTCACGTCACCGCCAATATCGGGGGCGATGCTGCTGGCGAGCCTATCAACGTAGCTCGCGAAATTGCTCACTTCGTGGATCTTCTTGGGCTTCATGCCCACGGATAGCAGCCGAGTCATCTTCGGAAGTTTCTTCTGCTCGTAAGAGAAGCCGCGAGCGAGAGAGAACTTCCTGACGTCTCTGATATATTTCACCAGGCTCTCTGGCGGTGGTGGACCCGATACCTCATCTGATCCTAGGTCATCCCGCATCAGGACATCTAGAAGTTCCATGGGGTCGCATTGTAGCAAAAACGGTCGCCAGTCCGGGGGCACAACCGTGTGGAACAACCCGGGGTCATTGGTGAAGAAATCCAGGATATGCACTCCGCCGCAGAAGGTCTGGAACAGGTCCGAGGTAGTCGCAAATTCCAAGAGATTTTCGACATATTCCTCTGCGCTGCTCCAGCAGTCGGGATACGGTAACGGCTTTTCCGGTGTCATCTTAATGGACGGTTCTCCGATTTCATGAGATCTTGTCCATATGCCATGAAGTTACGTAGGGAGTACATGCGACCCCTAAATGCTATACTTATTTAGTGTTGCCGTAAAAATGACTAGTTTTGGGTGAATCTTGACGGCCCGGCCCGATAATCGTATATTTCCTAGTATACATACAGTACCGGTGGCCGATCTAGCGGCTCCAGAGGCATGTAACCGATTAATGCGCGGTATCAGTACAGTATAAGTAGGACTCCGTAAGCCACGAATCAGACGTCATCCTGGCCGTCAGCCTCAACCTTGATAGGGCCCAGTACTAAGTACTACATACATAGCTGAAGCAGCACTACTCCAAACGTTGGTATCTATCCATTGGCTAGATCCATCGTACTTTATCCCTTGTTACCCAGCCACCTTTATGCCAACATCAAGCACCAAACACGCAGACGAACTCGATAATAATTAGATGCATCTCTACACAATACAACCGGCAGGATGATGTCCTCAACCAACGAGGAGGACCCTTTCCTCCAGGTCCAGCAGTATGCAGCTCTCCCTTTCAAGGACGCCCCCCTCGGTTACGATACGTAAGTCGATAAAGTGGTAGAAGCTAACGGCATGACCCCCAAACCCGCAGAGACGTCCTCTCGCAGCTGCAGAACGCACGCCCGCTATTCGCCTCGTTCCTGCGCATCCGCAGCCTGAGAAGTGCCAACAACAATGCCACGGCGTCGCCGGAGCTCGCCTCGGCGCGGTCCGACCTGGAGTCGTGCCTCGCGGCGCTGGCCGAGGACCTCGCCGACCTCGTCGGGTCCGTGAGGGCCGTTGAGTCGGATCCCTCGCAGTACGGGCTCTCGGCGGCCGAGGTCACGCGGCGCCGCCGCCTCGTGCAGGAGGTCGGCGGCGAGATCGAGGACATGCGCGAGGAGCTGTCGAAACAGCAACAACAAGAAGCCGCCGGCAGCGGTACCTCCGGGAAAAAGGGGAGCGCCAGCGCAAATGCCAGGGCGGCGCACGCCGCGGCTTCCTCGGACCTGCCGCCGCCGTCGGCGTTCGCGATCGGGGACGGGCGGGACGACGACGACGACGAAGACGATGGCGACGGCGACGCGTACGAGGAGTTCGAGCAGCGTCAGCAGCAGCAGATGCTGCGGGAGCAGGACTCGCAGCTAGAGGGCGTGTTCACGACGGTGGGGACCCTGCGGCAGCAGGCGGACGACATGGGGCGGGAGCTCGAGGAGCAGCGCGAGATGCTCGAGGTCACCGACGACCTGGCTGACCGCGTCGGGGGCCGGCTGCAGACGGGCATGGCGAAGCTCGGCCACGTCGTGCGCGCCGGCGAGGACCGCTACAGCGGCTGCTGCGTCGCGTTGCTCATCACCGTCCTTGTCGTCCTGCTGGTGCTGCTCTTGGTGTTATAGCGTTTTCCTTTCTCTCGCCTTTTGCATTTGCTGTTTGCGTTTGATACCGATGTAGGTACGTACGGGACTGGGCCGGGTTGGGTTGGAACTGCTGCTCCGTGGCTTCTATGCTTTTGCGCGGCGCGGCTTTCCGCGTTCTCTGTTGTACGATTTGGAAAGAATATTAGGGTCACTGTTATGCAGGCGGCACTTGTCTGATATGCACCAGGACACAGTTTTCAGCTACCATTGCCGGATGATTGTATTCAAGCGTCCTGCCTGCCAGCCAGACAGGCAGACCAGACACACAGACACATGGACGCATTTCGAGGCAAATTACGGTACGTCTACAGCTGCAGGCCTGATCTTGATGCCAAAGCATTGCCCACGCCTTGATCCAAAGCCATCCTATGGTTCTATCCCGCCTTATACTTGAATCGCGCTCTACCGAGACCCCTCGTCTGCGAAATCTGTACCCCGACGTCATAATTCTAACCCTACATTCATCTTTAACATCTCGCCCAAAACTAGCAACCCCCCAATACCCGGCGTCTTGGTCTGTGCCTTGGTCGGGTATTCAACTAGGGCCTTCCGAAGAGCGGCGATGGCTGCGGTTCCGTAAAAGCCCATGAACCTCTCTTCGTAGTGCTCGATCATCGAACGGAGGACCACTGACTGCGTATTCGAGATCTCGGCTGGCGGCGTATTTACTATCCTCGCCAGGCTCGCCCAGTATTTCGATGGCGGCCAAGGGTTCTTGTTTGTCGACTTGGAGAAGTCACGCAAGGAGATCGAAGCGAAACCAACAGCGAGACCCTTCATCCGGTCGATGTGTGCCTGTTCCGGCGCCCACCCTCCGCCTTCTTTCTTCCATCCCAGCCGCACCCGTCCCTGTTCCGTTCTCTCGTCCCCACGATACCCAAAGAGAACAGGGCATACAACACGAAATTTGGCTATGAGAATGTCGATCAACGTCCTGCCGCGCCAAAGATACGCCTTGTTTGAGAAAATCATAGCCGTTATAACACCAATCGGATCCGCCGTCTTTGGCTGTGCCCCGCATTCCTGGATGAACTGGTTGATGACAGCTTTTGAGAACTGGTTTAGAAGATAGATGAATAGTGATGGTAGTTGAGACTCATTGTGACTTGCCCCCTCCACAGGATCTCTCTTGTCCATGATGAAGTCGTGAGGATCCACTGGAGCACTGGGAATTTGTGTTAGAGATTCGTTCAGCAATGCCTGTATCGCTGCGATCTGGCGCACGGTTAGTCTTCGTATAACGCAGAAATACCGTAGATACCTACCTGTTTCTTGTTGCCGCCCTTCTCGCCGACAAGTTGACCCATGTTCTTCCTGAGTTCTCGCCGCATGTTTCCTAACCGTTGCTTAAGCGGCGGTGATGTTTTAGTCTGTTCCGTCATGGAAGCACGCAGCTTCTTCAGGTTCTGGTGTATCTGAACGTAGCGATCTGCGATGGAAGCAGTGGACGGCTTCGGCGTGGGCGTGATAACAGCCTGGGAAGGTTTTGCGGCAGCTGGAGAGCTATTCTGCTGGGGAGCAGCCGCTTTTGTGAACGGATTTACTAGAGGTGGCGGTTTGTTCTGAGACGGGGCTTCGATTTGTTGTGGTTGCTGTACAGTCTGTGCTTGAGGCAACTGAGCGGCTCTTGTCCCAACTGCCCCATTGACTTGCGACTGCTGGGCAGTGGTCGCGATGGCTGAGGTAGTAGAATTCTGCGGGACGGCCCTATATTCTTCGACAGCCGTCACGGCAGCAGGGGCTGGTTGTGACGGTGGCTCCTCGGGGTAAACTTTCGGGGCGGTCTTCAATTTCAGAGCTCGCAACCGCTCCTCTTCAATTCTGAGCCGCTCTTCATTGCGGATACGTTCCTCTTCCCGTCTCTGCTCCTCTCGAATCCTTTCTTGCTGTTCGCGTAGCCTCCGATTCTGTTCTTGCAGTTCGTGAGTTTGATAGACCCGAATGGCTGCTTCTCTGACACGCTCATGTTCCGCCTGGGCCGCGGCGAGGGCTTCGAGGTGGCTCAGTTCGGTGTTTCGGTTCTCGGAAAGGAAGGGGGAGAGGCGACTGCGGTCAGGACTAGACCATTGGTGCGACCTGCGAGCTGCAGGTGAAGAGTCGGGCATTTCTTTCAGCTCGGTGCAGGTATGGTCATCGTACTGCTTGCCAATGCCTTGTGTGGCAGAAGAGTCGGAATTTAAGGTCTTCAACCCAATTGGACAAAGACGAGCAAGACGAAGTGAGCAGGGTTCGAAAAAGAGTAAGAAATATGAGACCAGCTTTCAATAGTCCGTCGCTATTGCTCCTTGTCGTATAGTTCGGGAAAGAGAGTCCCCTTTGAAGCTCAGGTTACTTGTATCATCATGTCATGCTAAAGGAAACATTGAAGGCTGGAATGCTGGGCAGGTGAACTGCGAGAAGGCGATTGGCTGCATTCTGCCGGACGTTCCAAGGTAGGTTGCATAAGTCAGGGCGGTAAAGGGGCTTTGGGACCTACTAGCAGGTCAGGTCCATCAGCGGGTTTAAGTCATCCTATCCCCCTATATGTATATTTCGTACACGTAATATGTACATACCTACCTGGGCTAAATTTATATTGTAAAGCTATCTGGATACTTACAGGTAAATATGAAGGGCGTGGGCAGGTAGGTAGATAATTGGCTTACTGCAAACAAGTTCTTCTCATCTACATGAACATAAGTCCCCTCCGTCAATAACACCTAACGTTGCTGATTCCCTCCCTATTA
The DNA here is from genome assembly GCA_004154915.1 of Monosporascus ibericus. NCBI lineage: Eukaryota > Fungi > Ascomycota > Sordariomycetes > Xylariales > Monosporascus > Monosporascus ibericus. The sequence continues at coordinate 64,351 of QJNU01000352.1, forward strand.
ACTCAGCTGGAAGAAGAGCAAAGTTCATCTTTAGATGCCATACGTAGACACCACTTATACATACAGTACAGGCTGCCTCCTTCGTCAATCATGTTCTGTATCGTTCGGAACTGTAGATCAGGTAGATCCGAGGGTCTCTATTACATACCCAGGTAGCTTATGTAGCAACGGGGTCTTTCCTTGGTTGCGTGTTTGCTAGCAGCTCCCTCCCTGCCTGAAGTTTACATAATCATCATATACGGTATGTCCGTAGCTAGCACTAGTTTAACATCAGCTATTTTCTATATATTATTTCATTGTCTACGTACGATGTGTACGGGGGGCGGGGGGTTGGTCTAGGCTGTTGTTGAAGCTCTCTCGCCGATATCCAAGGTACAGCACTCTTCTAAGTAATGGTGGTGGCATGCTGACGACACTTTGACTCGACGCCGAATATCTACCAGCCATACTCTTACGTGTGAATAAGCACATTATGTTATTTTCCCTACCTACGTAGTAGGTGAGCAACATGAACCTCATCGTAATTGGCGCTGCTAGTCTACTGTACCAAGGACGCCGTAGCGCCCGTGAGCTCTCGCTAACTATTGTTTTGGTGTCACCGTCTATCTATCCTGCTTCGAGATTGAAGCGGTAACCCGTAGAGAATCCCGCATCACTTCTTCTAATTTGAGTGAATTGCATATAAATAAACCAAGCCACATATCTTAATGATCTACGTTTGTCATGCCCCCGCGTATTCCTATCCCGTCTACATAGGTACTTAAGTAGGTACGGTACGGCACCTAAGCAGATAGGGACGTGCGAAGGAAAATGAACCCTGACATTCCCCGCACCTTCTATACCTACACATACATCCTCTATTTTGTATATACTTGGTAGTGAATGGTAACAGCATTCATGTGGTAGTGATTCCAACTCAGCGTGCCGTACATCTTCCACTGATGAGTCATGGTGAATGAGCCAGCTCTAAACTCTATTGTTCACTAACATCTACCTGCCCTCTGGGTATGCTTCATAGTGGGTGTCCCCAAGCCGAGATCCTGGCGGCTTCTGTGATACAGTGGCTGGAGGACGCCACCAGCTTTGGGAATAGCTCTGTTGGAGCTTGCCGGAAGCCCCACTCCTCTACTTTTCTACTAGGTATTTGTATCTGGGCACCATCTAGTGTTTGATATTGACTGCCTCACGTTTATTGTGCCCTTCGTATTAATCAACCCTGCTCACTGCGGAAAGAAATTGGGAATGCATTCTACCTAAGAGGATATTTCTCTTAAATACGCTAACTAGCCCAAATCGTCCTCCTTAGAGTGCTTGGATCGGGTAGAGTATAGAAATTCCATGGATATCACAGGAGACTGCTACATATGGCCACTCATTACCTAGGCGTCCCCAAACGTATTATCATTCTATCATTGCGTGGCTACAAGTTGGCACCAGTATGTAGGTAACTTTAGGCCGCCTAAGAGCGAGTTAGGGGTGCATGTGGCTCTTCAAGCAGTTGATGTATGGAGTGCTGGGTACCTACCGCACTGGAAAGAATTAAAAAATTAAAAATTAAAAAAGGAGAGAGAGAGAGAGCTACGGCCTCATATTGGTGCTGGAATACGCTGGGGAAGGCAAAGCGAATCATATCCCAACCGCCACCAGGACCCCGGACTTGGAGGGAGAGAGAGACGCCCGTGGTAGGTACCTACATGCCTAGGCAAGTTCTGGCCGTACGTGCTGCAAAGGGTTGACAGGGCTCTTCCCCCACTTTCGCAGTTAACCTCACTCGGTGTTTCTGTACCCAGTCTTGTATGTAGGTAGTGGTGGTGTTGTGTACTTGTCCTTTGAAGTTAGTCTACAAAGTACCTACCTAGTGCCCATCACCTCACGTCAATCCGGCCAACCAAGGAGAAAGTTCAAATGTTAATCTTGGTCCAGCCGGGTTCGAATCGAATCGTATTGCTGCTGTTACCTACTACTAATAAGGGTAGTCTTCTCTCTCCCCCCTCAACAAGCAGCTCCCAACTTCATCTACATCATCACCGTCTCTCTCCTTCCTCCCCTTTCCCTCCACGCCCGATATCTATCGTCTTCCTGAAGAGTAATTCACATTCCTTCTCTTAGGATATCGATTATTTTCAACAAGAAGCCCATTTTTCATCCTCTCATTCACCCTCCTTATTTTCACTACCCGCAGCAGTCACACGAATTTGAATTCCCTTCTAAAGAAAGGACAATCAATATCCCACAACTTACAACCGACAGCTATTTGTCTGACAGACAGCAAACTAAACAGTCTCACCCGCAACGCAGGCTCTTATAGTGTAGCATTTGCTCACGACCGTCCCTATCAGCTAGCTACCTAGGTATCCATCCCACACATCGACAAGGGTAACGCTCACGGACATCTCTCGCATCCGAACTGCCCCTGCGAGCCCCAGACTACCTGCTAGTCAGCCTACCATGGACCAGCAGCAACAGCAGCCGCAGCAGCAGCAGCAGCCGCAGCCTCCCCAGGCTGGAGGCGTGCCTGGACCTACGGGTCGTCGCCTGCATATCGCCCATCGCAGGAGCCCCTCCGAGCTTACACCACTGATGAGCATGTTCTCGAATCCAGGCAGTATGTCGTTCTCTTTCCCCCCCTCTCGCTTCGAGTCTGCTGCTGTTTTTGCTATTGCTATACTATCGCTTCTAAATCTATTGAACTGGAGCTAATTACGTGTCCTGTTTCTGTCTGTCCAGTTGAACAGCTTGCTATCCAACAGCAAATCGAACTGCTACAGCAGCAGCAACAGCAGATCCAAGCCACACACCAACAATACATGAATTTAGGCATGATCCCCTCTCCACAGCTTGGTGGTGGCGGCCAGTTCAATCCCTTGCAACCGACCATGGCCAACATTTCGCCCCAAGCGGGTTTTCAGTTCCCGAATCAGCTTCCGCAGCAGCAGCAAAATGTTCAGTTGGGTCCTCCTAGTCAGCCCATGTCACATCGCCGTAATCAGTCGGCAATTCCTAACATGGGCATGGGGCCACCTCCGGCTCCGTCCGCCGGAGCCTCTGGATCTGCGTTCGGACAGTTCGACAACTCGTCCGGCCATGGCCGTGAGAACGCCCCTCGGGGAGGGCGAGGTGGCGGCGGCTCAGGAAGTGGGCACCAGCGCCGACACTCCCTTGCATTGGCTGATGCCAAGAAGGCGGCCGACATTGCCCAGCAAAAGCGAACGACTTCAGGTTTCCAGTTTCCCGGCCCCGGGACTTCCGAAAATGCTAGCGCCGAGGAACCAAGACCTGCGCCAGCCGATACCCCTATAGCACAGGGCACCTCCACCCGGGGTGGACGGGGCGGAGGCGGGCACGGCCGTAGCCAGAGCATGGCTGTAGGCCCTGGTGGCCGGGGAGGTCGTGGCGGAGCGCCAAACGAGGGTGGTCGGGGCCATGCCCGATCGTCCTCGCGCAATTTTGAAGGTAACTGGCGCAACCAAGGTCAAAACCAAGGCCAGGATCAGTCTGGGCAGGGCCAGCAAGGCTTCCAGCCGGGCCACCGGAATCGCGGCTCCATCAGCCATCAGTCCGTCTCCACCAACGTCGGAGCCTTCCAGTACCCTGGTCAACCCCAGCTCCTGCAGATTCCCGGTCAGATGCCGATGATGCAGATGTATCCTGGCCAGCAGCTCAACCCCATGCAGCTGCAGCAACTCCAAGCTCTGCAGGCTCAGATGAACGGCCAGCAGTTCGTCGGTCTTCAGGGCAGCCAGCACGCCCCCCAGCTTGGCGGCCAGCAGTCGCAACAGCAACAGCGAAAGACGCTCTTCACTCCCTATCTTCCCCAGGCGACCTTGCCAGCCCTTCTCGGGGACGGTCAGCTTGTCTCGGGAATCCTTCGCGTTAACAAGAAGAACCGTAGCGATGCTTACGTGACTACCGCCGACGGCGTTCTCGACGCCGATATCTTCATCTGCGGTAGCAAGGATCGTAACCGGGCCCTGGAAGGGGACCTGGTGGCGGTCGAGCTCCTCGATGTTGACGAGGTTTGGTCGCAGAAGCGAGAGAAGGAAGAGAAGAAGAAGCGAAAGGATATTACGGATACGCGATCTGGCTCCACTAACGGCAACGCCCAATCGAGCTCTGCCAACGGTGACGACGCAAACGCCGCCGACGGAAGTATCCGCCGACGTGGCAGTTTGCGGCAGAGACCTACTCAGAAGAAGAACGATGATGTCGAGGTGGAGGGACAGAGTCTACTCCTCGTCGAAGAAGAAGAGATTAGCGACGAATCCAAGCCATTGTACGCTGGCCACATTGTCGCAGTCGTCGAGCGTGTCGCCGGTCAGATGTTCTCTGGGACGCTGGGCCTGCTACGACCTAGCAGCCAAGCTACGAAGGAGAAGCAGGAGGCGGAGCGCGCTGCTAGAGATGGTGGCCGGTCTCACGAGAATAAGCAGCAGGAGAAGCCGAAAATCGTGTGGTTCAAGCCTACCGATAAGCGTGTTCCTCTGATCGCTATCCCTACGGAACAGGCGCCGCGGGATTTCGTGGAAAAACACCAGGAATATGCCGATCGCATATTCGTTGCCTGCATCAAGCGCTGGCCCATTACATCCCTGCACCCCTTCGGCACCCTCGTCGAGCAGCTCGGCAAGATGGGCGACTTGAAGGTCGAAACCGATGCTCTGCTACGCGACAACAACTTCTCGTCTGACGAATTTTCCGACGCCGTGTTGCGGAGCGTCGGTCTTCAAGACTGGTCGCTCGCAAAGGAAGACGAGGCCGCCCTTAGCGCTCGCCGCGACTTCCGCAACGAGACGACCTTCACTCTTGATTTGGCGGGCACCGGGGAGCTCGGCGATGCTATCCATGTCAAGACCGAGGCCGACGGGAAGATCGAGATCGGTGTCCATGTGCCCGATGTCACTCACTTTGTCAAGCCCAACTCGCTGGTTGATCGCGAGGCTAAGAAGCGTGGTACCGCTGTTCATCTGGTGAACCGAGTTTGCGCTCTGCTACCGCCGAAGATCGCTTCGGAGGTGTGCGCGCTCACACCAGGTCAGGAGAGGCTCGCGGTCAGTGTCGTCTTCCGTGTGAACCCTCACACTGGGGCTGTGGCCGACGGCGACGCGTGGGTCGGGAAGAGCATCATCAAGAGTGCGGCAAAGCTGTCCCTCAAGGAGATCGACGATGCCATAGCCGGTCAGGCTGACTTCAAGTACGATGCCGTTCAGGCCAAGGATGCTCAGATCCTCAGCGCAGTTGCGCAAAAGTTCCGTGAGACGCGCCTCGGCTCAGAGGGTCCTATCGCCCCGCTCCGGCTCCTTCATCAACTCGATGACGAGAACGTCCCGATTCAACATAATATCTTCGACTCGACACCCGGAATGGAGCTGGTCGAGGAGCTCCTGCACAAGGCTAATACCCATGTCGCCCAGAAACTGGCCGAAGGTCTCCCCGATAAGGCAGTGCTCCGTCGCCAAGCTCAGCCAAACGCGCGCCGTCTACAGACGTTTGTTGAGCGCATGAGGGCGCTCGGGTACGACATGGATACCACCAGCAGCGGTACTCTGCAAAACAGCCTGTTCAAGGTCGACGACGCTGACACCCGCAAGGGTATGGAGACGCTACTGATCAAGAGCATGAACCGTGCCAAGTACTTTGTGGCCGGTAAGACGAACAAGCAGCTCTGGCCGCATTATGCTTTGAACCTGCCTCTTTACACTCATTTCACTGGCCCTACAAAGCGCTACGCCGACATCATCGTTCACCGGCAGCTAGAGGCGGTGCTTTCGGAGAATCCCGAGTACAGCGAGGACATCGAGAATCTAGTCAAGACGATCGAATCTTGTAACACCAAGAAGGAGTCGGCACAGAATGCTCAGGAACAGAGCATTCACATCGAATCATGCAGGATTATGGACAAGAAGCGACAAGAAGTCAATGGCGATTTGATCAGCGAAGGCGTTGTCGTCTGCGTCTACGAATCAGCATTTGATGTCCTAATCCCCGAGTGGGGCTTCGAGAAGAGGGTACACTGCGACCAGTTGCCGCTCAAGAAGGCCGAGTTCAGAAAGGAGAAGAGAGTGCTAGAGCTCTACTGGGAGAAGGGTGTGCCTAGCTCTGCGTACGTGCCCGAGGACGAACGACCAAAGGCGGCCGCGTCACAGCGGGTCTCGAATGCCATCGCTGCAGCCCGACAGGCTGAAGAGGCCGAGAGGGCCAAGAAGGAACGCGAGGAGGCAGCACGGAAGCAGACGGAGACGGGCACGAGGTCTACGGATGACGTTGATGCCCTGTTCGATGATGACGACGATAATGCGTCGGACATCACTGAGGCTATGGCAGGCGCATCTCTGGCCGAGCGACCGACCCAGAGCGTCCCCGGCTCACCTACTCGGTCCACATCGAACGCAGGGGCCCTCCACCGCACCCGATCGGATTCCAAGGTCCAAGTGCCCGTCGTGGAGGCGGTAGAGACTCGTCTGACGAACAAGGAGAAGTACCTCAAGCTCTTTGCCTTGAGAGAGGTTGGAGGCGACTACATTCAGGATGTCACCGAAATGACGAGAGTCCCTGTGATCCTCAAGACGGATCTCACCAAGAGCCCGCCGTAAGTAGACCCGGCATGCGTTGTTACTGTTTATAGAGGCATACTAACAAAAACTAGTTGCTTGACAATCCGTTCGCTCAACCCATACGCGCTATAAGACTCGTGGTAGATGGCCAGTCCTGCTCGCCGTAACGAGGAAGCGGGGTGGAGATCGATGGGTCTCCTGGGAGGAGGAACGGCGACTTGACGTGAAGAAGGTATTAGATTGCTAGGCTGTCAGCCAAAATTTGAGATATATCTCTTATCATGTTCATACAACGTGTTGTCAAGCTGGCAGATAAACGCAGGTAGCTGTCAGGCTCGAGGCTCGGAAATACGAAGGACTCCCCACCAAATTATAACGTGTCTTACAATGACTTCTTTCTTGACCATAGAGGGGACATGAAGAAATGGCTGCTGGGAATCACCCTGGACAACATAACCTTACCGGATAGTGTCACTCACGTGCTTTAGCAGGTATGACCTGTCTAGCCCGGTTGTGCCTCGTATTAGAACATAGCGTGTAGAAGATCCAGGTATATCGCATTCACCGGATCGCCGGTTAGACGGCCATAGATCAGGCTACTACATCGGGTTTACAAGGCGATCAACCACCGGCCTGCTTACTGCATATAATTTAGAACGACACCTCTTAGAAGATATAAATTTGCGTAATATGCCCAGAGTTGACAATGTAGGGTCTTGGTAAGGGGTATTCTCAGCTTTTGATATTTAAGGTTAAAGGATCTCTTTGAAAACCATACCGAAACGGGTTCCTGTCCTCTGGTTTCTCCTTCTCACACATTTATTAGTGAAACGTGTTATAGGTATCATCTTAGGGAGGTACCTTGCTAAGCGAGGGCAGCTGATCGTGTACTTTTGCGTTTTACGTACATTATCAAGGGCAGATGCACATGGTGGAGGTGGTGGATCAAGGGTCTAGCTTAGTACACAGCTCCATGCTCGTGCCGAGTTCTCAAACATTGAACCGCCAGCGTTCTGAAACCGACTGCTTGGCAGTAGGTAGGTAGTATGAAAGTAAAACCAGACCCGGTTCCGTATGGGTAAGAGTTGTCCCGATCTACTCCGCAGTCTTTTCCGAATCGGATCGCGACATGGAGTGAATATGTGGGCTTCGTCAAGTCTTTCGATGACTTCCCATTCCCCTCCCTCTCGCTCATCGTCGTCCCTTTTAAAAGTGCGAGCGACAGATACGCTTCGATCCGTCCGGGGTACGAAGTAATTAATAAATATCCTTTTAATGTCCGCCCTCCGTGCGGGCAACCTTCTTCGGGCTGATTACATCGAGAGACGGGTGGTAGTGATGATGTTAGAATGGCCATCCCCGTCTTACAAGCTCGTCCTATAGGTTTCTATACTCCGTAATGAACGGGTCCCTCTCGCTTCCGGGATAGCTTGTGCCATTCTGGGTGTCGCAATTTCACGGCGCAGCTCGAGCTAGTATTTCCTTCGACGCAGTCCGCCGGGCGATTTCAGGTGAGTGAAGTCTACGAAATTCACCATGTCCTTCAACGAGGACGTAAGTGCACTGTCGGATACCAGATCTATATCAGAGATATGATGGAGACCCACAGGGCTGAAGAGGCCTGTGCTGGACAGGCCCGCCTACTAGTAAGCCACACAGTGCTTGACACTCCAGAACACAGAGCATCCAGTTGTGGCCCTCTACAACTTCTTAGTGGATAGGTATTTCTCACATGGTTAGATCCGCGACCTTATTAGTAAAATTCTGTACGTGCTATAAAACATCACGATATTGGCGCGAAGCACAAATCAAATAACCGCTCGGCGACCCGGATAATGACCGACCGTGTGCTCCCCGAGCCTATGTCAGCGCGGTCGTTTGGGGGAAGTATCAAAAGAGGCGCCAGCGAGCGAATTTCTCGAAGACTCAGGTGAGCCAAGCAGCATGATTGACCCGTCGGTTTCAGGAGTCGGCTTACTCACCGTCCGACCTTCTCTATGCTCCGTTACGCGCCGCCCGGACCGTTCATGAAACGACCTTGAGGCACTAAGCTCGTCAGCCTCTCGGGGCCCGCCTTATCCCCCCTGCCGATCTTGGATCTTTCTTCACCCCCAAGATAAACTAAGCTGCTGAGTACGAGGGGGACGCTCATGACGAACTTCATCCCATTTTGCTCTGAGATCTAAGCCAACCCCCTGGCCACTCTTTCCCTTCCATGATTGGTGGGAAAGCAGGATCTTTTCAGATTGTTTGGTTTCAATGTCCATTCTGGGGCACATTAGCTTCTCCCTTCGTCCACTCAGCCTATTCTGTCCAACCCCAGGGCCTTAAGATAACCGGAATCATGGCGATTCCCCCTGTCATCATGCCTCCTTGCGGCTCGGATCCGGTAGCTCACGGAGAAAGCGTGTGCGCCCGCGACGACTTGCGCTCATCATCCCTTGCACGAGGCTAAGGTAAGATTGCTGGGGAGATAGAGATCTAGTCTGTTGGTCGGCTTGCCTTCTTTCCGTGACCCCCTACCCTGTCAATCTGTGCGTGCCCTCTGGATGTGACTGGCTTTAATGAAGGTGCTGTTTCCCACCCTCTGCAGCCGACTTTTTGTCCTTCTCCTCTATCCTTTTCGTCCTTCAGATCCCTTACTTCGTGTCCAACTCCGAACTGAAAGCGCTGGTCTGCTTCGTCGGGATCAACGTCTGTACTCTCCTTTAAGCTATTTTACGTACGGCTCTTCGATTCTAGTAATACCCGTCCCCGGGGACTTTATACCAACAGCTAGCCTGTCTTTCGTTCGAAACCTCACTCGTTTTCTACCGCGATATTCTCCCCGTCGCGACCTCTAGTTCCCCGAAAGCAAAGACAGAAGATACCCGCCGGTACTTTTAATTTTAGAAGAAAAGAAGATATGCCTTCCATCATGAAGATAGCAGGAACCGTGGCCTGCCTCGCGGCCGTCGCCAGCGCCATGCCGGCTCAGCCCAAGTTTACCGAGAGGCAAACGCAGATCTACGACCTGGCGAAGCGCCAGAACGCCGCGGCCGAGGCTATGGGCCTGACAGATATTGATATCCTCGTATTGTAAGCTGCAACGATCCATCACCCCCCGTCATACGCGCAGAATCATCGTCACTGACTGGTTACCGTAGCGCCCTGACCCTAGAGTGGCTCGAGGCGACCTTCTACCAACAAGGCTTCGCGCAGTTCGGGGACGACCAGTTCGCGGCGCTGGGGTTGACGGAGCAGCAGATCGAGGACCTGAAGGGCATCGGGGCCAGCGAGAACACACACGTCGTGTTCTTGCAGAGCGCCATCGCGCAGGCCGGGTTCCGGCCCGTGCAGCCGTGCACGTACAACTTCGGGTTCACCGACGCCGCCGGCATGGTGGCCACGGCGGCGGTGCTCGAGAGCGTCGGCGTCTCGGCCTACCTCGGTGCCGCGCCCCTCGTCTCCGACCCCGGCATCCTCGGCACCGCCGGCTCCATCCTCACTGTCGAGGCGCGTCATCAGTCCTTCATCCGCGTCGCGTCCGGGATCGCCGCCTCGCCGTCCCCCTTCGACACGCCCTTGGGACCCAAGGCCATCTTCTCGCTCGCGGCACCATTCATCGAATCCTGCCCCGAGGGCTCGAACCTCGTGCTCGAGGCGTTCCCGACGCTGACGCTCAGCGAGCCCACCATCAACGCCGCGGGCGTCAACGCCCTGGCCTCCGGCACCCCGCTGAAGTTCGAGAGCGAGGCCGTGGCCGGCGCTCAGTTCTGCGGCTTCACTAACTCCGCCGCCCCCGGCGGCACCGCCTTCGTCCCCTTCACCGAGGCCGAAGGCTGCGCCCTGCCCCAAAACCTCGCCGGCATCGTCTACGTCAGCCTCACAAGCGAGGCCGCCGCCGACGGCGTCATCACTGACGACATCATGCTCGCTGGCCCCATGGTCCTGCAGCTGAGCTAAGCAGAGCTGAGCTGATGTGGTGGCGGTTAGACTAAGGCCGTACGGCTGGTCGCGATGCCTTTAATTTCATTCGAGCACACCCTCCCTAGAGGGATGGTGGTAGACGGGCATGCGTGCGGCAGTGGGAGACAGACAACAAGGCAGACGAGCATAGAGGGTTTCCGGGAGTGTCAGCGATTCCGCCCGGCTTTACTATTATAGACAGCAAAATAGAACCTCCTTGCGTCTCAGCCGTGTCTAGCATGTCGCTTCTCTTCTGCTCGTCTGCCAGATCTGTCATCCACTTGTCCTGCCTGCTCAGACGACTGGTGGGGTTTTTATAGTCATTTATTAATTCATTCTCATTTTCTATTTTCACATTTATTCGATACGAATGCATTGGGGAGTTCACGTTCGGGATGTTCATTTATTTTAGAAGAGGGCGGCAAGGGTCGATCGTCCTGTCACACCGTACGTAGACATAGGTTCTGATACCCGCCCGACTGACGAGCGAGCGCGGAAGGGAAATTGGTGTACTCTCGACTACGTCCCTTTCGGCCCTCGATGTCAGGTGCCAAATCAATCAAGATTCCTGTTCAACAACCTTCCAAAGAGTGCCCTATTTAAGTGATAGCTACCAGAATGCAGTGGAGATGTCGAAGAGTTAGATCACAGGCATATGTGAGTGATGCGAGTACTCTGGTAATAATGGTCCGTATCACCGACGGGCAGAGTTTGTCTGGCGTCCGAGTCCTCGGTTCGCTTCCGGGATCCATGTCGTCTCTCATTACTTCTGGTCTTGTTCCATGGGCGCCCCAACAAATCCCCTTAATGCACCTCCATAAGGCGAGTGAGCTGAAGTTGGACGACCGGCCGTGGCAGCTATTCCGAGCTCCGTCTCAGTTACCTGGCTCTATATCTGAGCAGCATGCGTAGCAGTAATCGCTACAAAATACCCCACGTTAGCCGTACACCAAGGGCGCCTACCCCTTATAATGACTAGGACCCAAAAGCCTCCTGTAGAACTGCCCATCGAAACTAGGTGATTGGAACCTAGGTACATAGAAATCTTTCCGGTCGATCCGTCTTGATGGCCTCTGAGGGAGTTTGGTAGCCATCATATGAGCGCTACCGATCGAGGCTAGGAGGCAGGTTACTAGTCGCGTTGGGATTTCCCCATGTATAGGATACTAGGTACACGGCGCTTTCCCCTGGAGGACCTCGAGTCACCAGGCTCTACACCGCAGCTCTTGTGTAATGACAAAGGCCCCGGAGTAGTTTCTACGGCCTGCTTAAAGAATAGCCCGGAGAATGAGACTCAGAGATTGGATGTGACAAAGAGAGCATGAGAGTTTGGGATCTCTAGTTGGGCATAGCTCGAAGCTTGTACTAAAGAAGATAGAGGGCTTGTCTTCCTCCCATGAGCAAGCCAGTAGCCGCGTGACATTGTGCTTTCTTGTTTTGCGTAGACTGTTCCTTAGGCTGGATGAAAAGGGGCCCTCTTTGAAGTCCAAATGTGGTCTCTCATTCCCTAACAAATAGGGGTGCGTTCCAACGATAAAAATATGCGCAGTGAGACCGCCGTAAGCGCTTTCATTGCTCAAAGGAGATGGGAGAGAGATGCAGCGGACTTAGGTTTCCTTCCGCGCCTGCTGTCTAGGCGGAGCGAAAGAACTGCAAAGAAGCGTAGCCCCGTTGTAGGGCAAGAAAGATTCTACCTGGCTTTGTGTGACTGGGAAGCTCTGCTAGTTATGCGTTTATTCCCCATCACAAGCCATCATGTAAATGGTTCGAAAGCCCGACTTGTCCACAACCAGCCTCTCGCGCTGTACATAGGCCAACCACTCTTCACACTAGCCTCGAGCTGCTCCCTGGACGACGGGGTAGACAAGGAAGCCATGCCGCCTACCAGCTTGAAAGCATGGCATTCCCTTCTTACCAGCTTCTGGCCCAAGATGACGGTATCAAGGGATTCCAAATAGCTAGCATACTTGGCAACGGCGAAGGGCCTTCGAGGGAGAGATCCTACCACGACACTCACCCGCTCCTGCTCTGCTAGCCGTGAGACGAGACCAACACGCGGACACCACACGGGTACGACCACGCATGCGTGCACACTTAGGTAGGCAAGGTCCTGTCCGCCAGTCCCGTATCAACCTGGAGCTCCCGATGATGACAGGAACCGAGTTCAGCTGATCACCCAGTCGAGATGCCGAAACCTAGTACTGTTTTCTGAGGAGAAACCTATCCATACGCACATGCGGCCCTCCCATGCCCTTCACATCGGACGGAATGGCTGCTAACAGTCCACAGAGCTCTAGCCGAGGCCCGTTGTAGTGGGTAGGTCGACTATGGACTGGTAATAGGAGGTAGGTAAGTTCCGGTTCGAGACTCCCCGACAACTAAGGTTACCCCGATTCCCCAGCCCCTAGGCGCGGTGATGAGAAGAGGATTGTTTTTGAACCTGTGGATGGGGTACACGATGGAGATATATATTAGCTCTTCTTGGATGTACCGAAGCGTCGGATCCTGCTATCGCAGATCTGACGCCGTGTCTCATATCATTATTGTCGAAAGGGCGCCCCCTCGACTTGCCGTCTGAACATCCGAAGTACCCTGGCCAGTGTCAGCAGCAGCTGGTCTGCTTCGACGTTTAACCCAAGATGGAAACGCGTCCAGTCGAATACTAGTTTCGCCTGATCTTGATTTGTTAATCCAACCCGGTTCATCGAAAGCACAGACCAGACCAGTTACTGTGTGACCTTGCAGCACGCGGCGAGCTACGGCGAGCGGTACAAATGTCTCCCAATTGAACTCTGGGCTGAAGGCCAGGTAAACACGCTCTATGCGGATATTATCATTACCATGTTGGATCATGCCCAGATAAGCCGTTTGCGGTATGGCATAGTATGTCCATGCACAGTAGCCCTTCTAGGCAGGTGAGGCCCAGTCTATATATATCCAGTCCCCGGAATCTCTATTAGGACAGCTAGCCAGGAGCGGCCCGTTCTACCCAGCAACCCGGAGCG
>QJNU01000353.1:0-77502 GCA_004154915.1 Monosporascus ibericus
TTTTTTTGGTTTTCTTTTTGGGGGGTGTTTCTTTTTTTCTTTTCAATTTGTGTTTTGGCTCTTTGTATCCATTCTAACTTTTCCATCACCCTATTCCCTGTCCCTCATTTAGTACATTGGTAGGCTTCAATAAAATCCTACGAACCGCGATTTGAGTACGCCGACGCCTCTGCAAGATGAAGATGGTCCTGACGATGGGATAGACCAAGCTCGGCCTTGGCATTCAGGGGTAACCAACCAACCCAAATATGGGAAGCCAATTCACGCAGATAATCCAGGCACGACCCATAACAGCTCCGGGCCGTAGAAGAAAGGAATGAATCCTGTTCGGTTGCCACAGCCCGATCGGACTCCATCTCTGTTACGCTTTCGGTAACTTACTATAGCCGCCGTGCACGGGGACGCGGATCTCGCGACGTCAGGTGCTATGGTGCAACCTTCTGACAGGGGTCCTACGGCTCTATATAGGAGGCCTTCCCCCGTAGATTGTTAGGAAGGACAGGCGCTAATGGTCACCTACATTGCTACCTAACAGCTAGCTTCCTGCCTCTCGCTCTGTGCTACCATTCCTATGACACGCGACGCCACACCGCTTCCCTCGAGCGCCTGAGAGCGCGCAGAGGGCAACGTCACGGTTGTCTTCGCGCGACGCGAATAGTCAGTAGACACGAACGAGGAATAAGAGAGGCGGCGCATTACGAACATCGACGTCTTGACTCGTCCGAATGAGAACTTACGAACGTCTGTGTCAAGCTCGCGCACGATGCCGTGGCAACGACTTCTTTCGACTATGACGCCACACTTGTTGCTCCGGTCCGACGGGTGATCTTAATGGCCCTAGCCCTATCGCCCCAGATTACACGTAGTTTGTGGGTGGTGATCGAAATAGTGGGTTCTAAGGGTTCCAAAACAAGCCAACACGCGCCGCGGTCATGTCATCGTTCTATGGTAGAAGAGCCCGTATTTCAAGTACTAATTAAGATTATCTAGTGGGCTTCTCAGAGTTAACTATTCAATATATGTGCGTTGTGCCATTATTTCGTGACATTCTTAGTTGGTCGGTTATCTCACCAGCTGATGAAGTCCTCTCCCATGCATCACTCGTCTGGTATTAACATTACCTGGCGGTCGCCAGGGTGGTACTCTCTATTAGTTGGCCATAACACATCCACCCTCTCTTGGGGACGATGAACTACCCAGTAAGAGGGGTTGACGACGGCGAGTCTGGAATCTCGGGCCCCGCGTAAATTGTGAATTATGTGGCGACCTCTTCATCGAGGCATCGAATCTGGTGTAGAATGATATGGCTCGATGCTTGGTGTGGAATTTTGGGCCTCCTTTCTCCAAGTATTGTCCTATTTTCTTACCATTGGGCTCAGCAGGTCTGACAGGTGGTCAGCCTCTTTCCTGTGGGCTTTAGGTCTCCAAATCGCCGCTGGGAAAGAGCCTTGTAAAGAAAAGCTCTCATTATTGGGATTATCACGTGGAGCCCGGCTGAAGTAGGGGGGTCCAGAAGTCCATTTCCCATGCTGAATAATCGTCGGGTGTCTGCTTGAAGAATCAGTCCTAGTTGCGAAGTAATCAATTACTTTGCTCCGTTACATACCAAGTCGGAAACGTCCGGTGACGTCACAAAGGGAGAAGAAGACTGGTTCGCGGCACCCAAAGTTGTCGGCATAGCGTTTGAGGGAAAACTCGGCGGTGGGGCTACCATCTGAAAGGTAATGATTCAGAATAAATACTCTCCATTGTGGTGTTGGCTGTGCACTTACCGGCATGGATGTAATACTTTCTTGGTTTAAACGTATCGCTTGCAAGCCGGCATCGAGAATGGCTTGCATGCCTTGCTTGATCCTTTCCCTCTTCTGCTCCGGGGTCCCACCAACGCAGATGCTGAGAACAACAGTCAAAGCGATCAGGTCCTTTGTGTCTGTTCCTATTTCTCGGATGCGGCGGACCATGCTCTCTAGAATTTCTTCCACCTTCCTCTTCAATCTTGGAACAGAAAGCAGAATCGAGCTTTCACATGCGACTACACATGCATCCTCGACCGAGTCGGATTTTGTACTAGAGCTCCAAGGAGACGACCGCGGGGATGACATGCGCGGGGATGACAGGTTGGGGATTGCATGCTGGATATAATAACAGACGCTAAAAGCGGCTTGCAGGAGGTCCTGCTTGAGGACTAGATGGCTAAGATGCCAAGCATGCGCGTACTCAGGGGAGGAGGGGTCCATCTCGTCCAAGTAGGAGAGTAATATCATAGAAGACCTTAGGTACCCGGTCATGATCTGCTGAGGGGCATCCCTGGTACTGAGGGCGAATGGCCTGTACAATGCCAGCAGGGGTCTACGGCAGTGCATGTCCATGATAACTCGCGTCATCCATTGCCGACGCTTCCCGCTCGCATCGACGGGGTCCGTGTTGGGGAGGATGTATCGGACTTCATCAAAGCAGCGCTCTAATTCCTTACCAAGGTCTAGAACTTCCTGGTAATCGCGCAGGCTGTCAATCCGGTTTAGTATATCTGCAACCTTGAAGCGCCCAGCCATTGTGCTCGCGGCAAAGACCTGCATCCGACAGTCTGTATCTTGCTCAATCGGTTTCGATTCTGGAAGCTCTGTCATATCAGGCCACAAGTCCTCATCATTGATGTTTCTCGGAGGCCGACAACTAAAATCTCCGTGCCTGATGCTACAGGGAAGGTTGCACTGTGTTGACATCTGGATATCGAATTCAAGTATCGTATACCACATCCTTCTTCTGATCTCGGCCCAGAAAGGGGAGATTTTCTGTCCAAATTCAGAAGGGTCTCTATGCAGCCCCATAGTCATCGCCATGCGAACGATGAGGCCTAGGTGAGTCCAAGATTCCTGATTCTGCGGCTTAATCATCCGTCGGGCGGCCAGCTGGAGAACCTCACACTGCAGTGTACTGAACTCGGCGAGCTGTTTGCCCCGCAGACTGTCAAGCCATGTTCTCACCAGGGCACAAGCTGTGGGAATGTGGATGCCCTCCCTGTCAGGGGATAAACCTTTGCCCGGCCCGATAAAGCGATACCCAATACACAGGATGGAGAGTAATTGAGGCAGAAACACATCGGGTCGAGGTTGACCCTGCCAATACATATTATACTGGTGCATAAAGGTCGGAACGTGGGTCATGCGGAAAATGGTTTCGGTGCTGCGGATATAGACTTGAACAAGTTGGTCGCATACTGCCTTCCTCGGTAAGATATCGACCATACGCTTCTGTATAGGTGTCATCGAGTCGACGAACACGGTCATCGGGGTAGTGGCTCTGACGTGTTCCTCCTGTAGACTTGTGTGGACCTTCTGTATGTTGACGAATAGTTCCCGGATATCAGCAGGCTTGTTCCTATTAAACATAAATTCCTTCGCCTCGTCAAACTGGAACGGAGTGAGCGTATGTCCTGAACCTTCATATGGCGCCTATGACGCACCAGATTAAGTAGGACGCGGGCACTCATCTGTCCGAAGTATCTTGTTTGGACACCCTCTTTCACCGTCAGGCTGCGGATCATGAGTGGCTCTGCCGCGGGGCGTTGCTGTCCCGTGCTAGCGTCTGGCGGGCTGTGGGAGCTATCCGCAAGTAACATTCTTTCCAATCGCTCAAGTCTTGCTCCATGATCCTCAAGCACCGCTGTGTTTGATTGGGACAGCGATAAAGTTTCGGGATAGCGCGCGGTCGAACCTTGCGCGACTGAAGAACAACCCCGTTTCGAGATTTTCCCTGGCGATTCAGCGTCTGAACCGTCTGACAGGTTTGCGGGATCGCCATCTGCAGCGTAGCGACATGCGCGCTGTGACTTTTGACACTGTGAACACGGCAGGAGCCGGTCACAGCGAAGTTTACGCCTCCTGCATTCGACCTGGAACGCAGGAGTCAGTTGCTGCCAATCCTGCAGACGGCTAGCGATGCATGCACCATCGCAACCGCAGGGGATCCCGAACGTCAACTTACACATGACTTGACAGGTCGCGGGCGCTTTACGCTCCGCTGCGCCCCTCCGACTACGGTATCAACGTTAGATGGGCTGTTGTTATAACTCCCCGGAAAAGATATAGGTGACAGATCATTGTCAGCCATGGGAGACTCGGAATCGGATGCGCGGTCAAGTGTCCAGCACGATAGCAGTATGAACACTTGCGTAGACCCGGGGCATGTGGATATGCTAGATACAACTAGGGGCTGAGAGCGAAAACAGCCGTGATCCACAGGACAAAAGCCAGAGGGCCAACCTTATATCATACACACATAAAGCATACAGTAGAAGTAGAAGAGGTCGAAGTGTATGATGATGGAAGAGGGCTGACAGACTAGGGATGATATCAGAAGCGGCCGACGAGGGGGGAGAGGGATCAGGGAATGAGAGATGCCGCTTTGCAAATCTGCATTAATTCGAGATGGGGAAAGAGTACGGATACTTGGCCATCGGGCCGCGCGTAGCTAAGACTAACAGGTTTAGGACGGAGCCGAAGCTGGAGATCCAATCCAAATTGGCTATAACGTTAGGGACCACGTGATCCAAGTATTAGGACTCAACCAAAGGAGTCGCGTATCGAAGCGGAAATGAGAAGTATCGCTAAGTTCCCCATTTTCTTCGCTGGAAGACTTCAAGACGGGCCCAAAGACTGGAATAAAGACCAGATTACAGCCCTATGTCGAGTTTGGGCAAGCCTGGTGCTAAGTAAAGATCGCGCTTCCAAGTCTACCTTGCAAGGTACAATAGCACTACCGGATGAAACAAAATTACTGAGGATCACGCTAAGCTCCATATGCCATTGCGAAACAGACTGTGGCAGCGGGGCTGAGGGCTGCTTCGAGAAGCTCGTGCCGACTCCCCATCGCTGCAATAGGGAAAGAAGCGACATCTCTCGGCCGAAAGGGGGGCTCCATTATCCATTGGCCCCCAAAGGTAACAATCCTTGGTGGAATATTTCGTGGAGATATATACCGCTAACCCCTTTTTGGCTTGGATGATATAACAAGTGGTGGGGGTGAGGCACCGTGAGGCACATTGAGGCAGAAGATTGTTCCCTTGTGCGGTTAAGAACCCCAATTCCGTCACCGAGGTGCTGACGACGACAGCTTTACTCACCAAATGATGATCCACACCTTCTCGAATTACTTGTACGTTAGGTCCACCTCGTGCTGGCTCTTCCTACTGGACCTGTACGCTGTACAGAATAAGTTAGCCATTGGTTCTTTATACTGTAGTACTACTACATATGCCAAAACTTTGTGGAAACATATAGCCGTGCCAGACCCTCTTCTCTTGATCTAATATGTGTCTGTTGGTTTAGGAAATTTGAGGGCCCTTCGCTTAACTGGTCATGACAACAGACTACGTTCCCAGTACACGCACGTGTTTGATGGAGGCTACTAGTCTTCAATGAGATTAGTGGAATGGGAATTCGGAATATTATGACTAAGCATCCAACCCCCCCTGCCGCAGGATGCGAACAACCTTGTTGAATCGGAGCCGAATGCCCGGCCAGTGCCTCAAGGTTGCTTTTCGCCGATGCAGCTGGCCATCCGGGATTCTGAGAGACGTAAGTGCGAATTAGGTAGGTACTAGCGAAAAGTGCTGAGTGGACAAACATTGATAAGTATGAGATTCGTGAGTTACGAAGGGCGTCACAGGAGAGGCACAAAGTGTACATGCTGTCCATAGGGAATTGCTAGGCTCTTCTAGCGTGTACATCCCACCATGGCTACATACGAAACAGCCCAACAGATAATCTGATGCAGCCACTTCACCCGTTTCGCAAATGGATAAGCTAGGTTTGAGAGCAGACAGGATTAGGCCGACGTTGCGTGCGTCTACTGAGGTAGACGTGTTGTTTGCTGGCCCTCTGCCTATTGTAGATGCTCCTTTTTCTACAGCAAAATCCAACTCATGGGAAATTTTGATAGCTCGAAAATAACATTTCCAAACGGCCTGTTCGTTTTCAAGTTGCGAGGCAGCAGTTGAGACAGCATTGAACTGACTCCTCTTCCAGAGTCGCTCTGTGTAGATTCATTGAGACCCGACACTCTTGACCAACGAGTGGGAAACGGCTGTGAGTAATTGTAAATAGCAACAGGTAAAAGAAACGTGAGCACTTAGACCTCAGCAAGAGGTAACCAGATTTGTGTTGATCCGCTTTCCAGATATTTCTATAGTATCCAAAACGAGGAATGTTCGAGAAATAGGGGTTCTCAATCACGACTTCTCCTTTCCGCCATAATAAAGCGTACTGACATAAGAATCTAAAGACAGGCCCTTTGAGCAAGCCCACGGGTTCACGAAGCTATAGTCTAGGAATGTTGTAGAGGTACAATAATGAGATGGACCAGAAGTCGCTTCTTTCTTGATTCACTTTCCCAAGAGTTGGAAAGCAAAAGTCCGCCACGAACTCAGCGGCTCACTTACCTTCCACTCCTTGGACTACCCAAGAATTTTCTGCGAAACGTCATCATAGATACTCCTCAGGAAGGTATGCTGAGGAGAATATCAGACCAACCGCAAGCCTTGCCCTAACAATGAAGCCAGAAATCCGAAATCAACAGCCCCTCATCTAAATGACACAAACATACATTTCTTAGACTACATGCTTGCTTTCGAGACTCGTATTGTCGTTGTATACGTCTTGTCCGATAATGTCGTATGACAACAGCCAAGGTTAGAGTACTCCGGGCTCTTGGACATGACTATTCCGCACTCCAAACCCTCGACGGCCCCATTTTTGCCGCGGCATAACCAACGGCCAACAGTGGATAAGGCGAAGCAGCAATGACTTCCTCAGCCGAATTTCGAAACTGCCTCATCTGATCTTGACTGCTTGGGTATGATTCATGTTACAGTGTTTGCCCTTAACCGAGAATCCTACATAACGAAGAAGTAGATGGAAAATATATTTAACCGTGGTCAAGCTCTGCCTGAGGTATAGACAGAGGACATATTGGCAATTCTTAGATGTCGTTGCTGATTATACGGCATAAAGTACGAGTGAAGTGGGAATCCGTTTCCATTATAGTTTCATGATATCCTTGCCATGGTCATGCCTTCACATGGTGAAATCCGCTTCGGCATCGAGACTGAGACTCCACTCGTGAGGACCGGTAACGATGACCGCGACTCCATTGCAAATGACCTTCTCGAAGAGCTTCGAAACGTCAGACACCTTGATATCGACATTAAGTGGGTCGGACCAATTGCAGATTGGCGGAAGTGGTGGATCGGGGAGGATCCGTCCATCTATAGGAGCCCCTCCTATATGAGTCCGCTTTCTCCCGCCACCCTTGTTTCGAAATGGGGATTAACACGTTAGGTTGCAGAGGATATCGTCGGGTTCGAGTTCAAGTCGCCCGCATTCGACCTGGGCCAAGATTGGAGGGCACAAGTCCGCAAGCTATGGGAGACAGTCGGCATCTACCAATCAACCACCCCAGAGCATTTTGTACAATGCAGTACCAACATCCATTTCTCCCTCGGAAAGGAAGAGAAGACGCCGCTAGAGGAGGCCCAGCGCATAATCTTCGCTGCCATCTACTTCGAGAATGCTATCGAGAGCATCATGCCCACGCATTGGAAGGCTAGGCGATTCTTCGAGAGCAACATGAAAGAGTCGCAAACCACACGGGCAAGCCAGTTCGACCTCACCATGATGCAAGTCTGGAAAAAGATCCGCGAGAAAAAGTCGATCGAAGACCTCCACGACCTCGTCTGTCACGACAAGGACGCATATAGACGAGCGAAAGGACTACATAACAAGAATTTCAAGTGGATCCTCAAGGGTATCAACTACATGACCATCGAGCTCCGCCAAATTCCCGTCAGCAGGAGCGCGGAGGATACTGAGGACTGGGTCGACTTCACCGCGGCCTTCGTGCGCGCTGCTCTCGCGGCCGACACCGAGGATCTTGACAAAGCTACCGAATCCGACACCACTACAGCTCTAAACGCCCTGTTCAACCTGGGCAACTTCGGGTTGACGGACCGCCCTGCAGAGGAGGCGCACCTGCAGGCATTCTTACGACCCCATGGCTTGGACGGTAAGTTCTGGGAGCGACGGGAGAAATCCAGGGCGGATCTCGACGACTTCATGAAGGATCCTCTGGTTGTATAAGAATGACTTGGGATAAAGCAGGTACTAGGCTACCAGGGTTGCTGGTTTCTTTATGGGATGGGGCGCACTGCGACTGACGACAGCTCGTGCTCAATCTGGGTCTTTGGCTTTTTTGGCAGTTATCTTATACTTGGCTGAAATTCATCTAGCGGTTAGCGATTGGTTTTATATATATATATTCAATGGCAGTATATTCCATTGAAGAGTGATGGATCTTGGTTGCGGGGATGGCGGAATGCTCTCAGTTATCCTCATCGTAAACAGGCTGTCAAAACCTGACTTTTCTTAACTATGAGACCCTGACATCACACACTGAAGCATATATGGCTGAAGAAGAAGAAGCTATTATCAGGTTTTTCTTCAAGAGGTCCTCTCTAGTAACTGAAGGTAATGATACCTCCTTAAATAAACATAAAAACCGCTGCGGCTGAGAGAAAACTGTATCAGAACGCATAAAGCAAGTTCCATTTAGCAGCTAATCAAACCAAGCCAAGGCCCAGCTGTTTGATCGCCTTCAGCTGGGTCTGACATTAACAGCTCCGATGCTTTACGTATTCATCCACCAAGGCCAATGTTGCCATTGATACGCTGTAATGTAGTGCTTCCAATTTTTAGCTCCCTGTTTGAAGCCTCTGGTGAGACTATTTGATTTTATCCTTCTTCTTAATGAAACACAGGAACAATACCAATCTAGTGCTTGCCCTAGCGCTTTGTACTTCTCCTATTCGCAGAAGTACACTGAGATTCGCATAATGAAGAGACCGGTTTCGCGCTGGATAAATAATATTAGCACATAGACTCAATGATCACGCGTCGTGAGGGTACGTTCCCTTGTTTGTGTGGTGCTGGTGTGACCGTTTCAGTAGCCCCTATTTAGCACCACGCAGATATACGCGAGCTCGTGATGGGTCCAAGTCCTCCGCGCCGTATAATAAAGAATCGATTACCTTTCAGCTATTTTGACATAGAAAGCTCAAGTGTCACAGATACCGTAAGTTGCGTAGGATTATTTTCTCCCGCGTTAAGCATGGCAAGTCCGGACATCAGGCAGGTCGGGAAATGACCCGCCGAATCAGTCTACGGTCGATGGCGCCGGGCTCCGCCCTTCACGACTGAAAAGATCATATGGCAGAGTTTCGGGGGAACTATTAAGTAGTCTTTCTTCCTTTCCGTCGAGATGTGTATGGCGCAGTGTTTTCGCTGGCGCTCGCAGTTGGCGAAGACCTTTGGAACACGGCCATATCCGTTTGCGCCGAGCGCAGAGGATAGCTCCAAGTGGCAGATCAGAGAGTAAAACGCGAATGCTGAGATGTAGCGATGCGAGTTTTCACAACCGCATGCCTCCAGAGCAGCCACGACAGCTCCAGTAATAAAACGGAGGGAGACTTGAGACGAATCCCGTATTCCAATGACGTCAGGAAAGCAATACGGCACTATTCACGATGTCGGAGCGATCCTTTAAAGCCAACCTTTTATCTCCCGGGCGCAGATCTCGAATAGACCTTCCAATCACAGACGGTCAGGGGTAGGTTCGGAATGTGACATAGCGCGCAGCCAGTCAACTTGAAAGCAGACGATCATCACAATAACACACGAAGGGATAGGAGAGACAAGCAAAGGGAATGATATTAAGGAACGTCTCTAAGAGAGCCATGGGAAATATTAGATCATCAGAAGTGTCTATCCCAACCACCATAGTCCCAAGACCAAAACGAAATTCGCTAAAAAATCAGTCAAATGTACCCCCCCTCTTATGCTACATGCTACACCAACGTACAGCCACCAACCAGTACACCAGGAAAGCGGAGCCATTACCTCGAAACACCCCGTTTATCCCCCTATCATGATGGTCAAGGACTCGGGATCAGCGACGTTCAGTAGACCGGACACGTCCTCGCCCGCGGAGTTCGCGTCGTCGTAGGCGAAGGTGTAGCCGGCCTTCAGGGAGCCCTTGAGGTGGCCGTGCACGATGCGGGCGTAGTGATTCGTCGGGTCCTCCTTGTAGAACTGGTCCATGCCCGGGGCCGGCTGCACGTTCCCGTTCTCCAGCAGCAGCGTGCTGCGCGTGAAAGCTGCGCAGAGCAGCGGCACGATGCGCAGCCGCGAGACGGGCATGGTGCTGACGTTGTTGGCGAAGGGCCCCGAGTTGCAGCCGAGGATGTCGCCCGTGGTCGGCCTCGCGAAGCTGTGCTTCTCGCCCTGCGGGTCGCAGATGAGGCTGTCCCCCTCGACCCCGCACTTGACCCGGTTGCTGCCGTTGTTCGGATCGGCTTTTCCTCCCTCGTTAGGGTCGGCTGGTCCTCCCTTGTTCGGGACGGGTACGCCCTTGGCCTGCGTGTCGATTGTGAGGAGCTCGGTCCGGTACTTTTCCCACACCTTGTCCACGTATTCTTTGTAGTACTCCGACATCGTCGTGTTCTGGCCCGGGGGCAGGAAGAGGTGAGGGGTCTGGATGAACATGTTGGGCGCGATAACCCGCAGGATTTCGTCGCTGTCGTCCCTGAGGCACATTGCGCCCCAGTCCTGCCCGTCCTTTTCGGATTGGGCTTCCATGTCGTCGCAGATACCCTGCAGCGCATCCCCCTCGAGGCCTGGAGAGGAGATTTCCTTGTCGGATTTCGTGGTCACGGTCATGCTGAGGACCAGCCCGACGAAGTCCACGAAGGAGAGGTTCGCCCAGAGCGAGCTGGACGAGTAGTCGAACTCGATGAATCCACATCTGTGCTTGTACGCGTCGGACGACGGGTTCACGAAGGAGGGTTCTCTGAAATCGCCATTGGCGGTGCGTCCAAACTCGATCTCTGGGGAGTCGCAGATGTATATGCGCCCGGAGGAGACGTAGTCAGGGAGATAGAAAGCGGTTGGCGAGTTGGCTTCCAGGCGGATGGAGAGCCGCTGCATATCCAGGATCCAGCCTTGCTCATCGAGGTTTTGTTCCCTGAGTTGGGCCCAAGACAATGGTACGCTCCCGTTGGCCACATGCACGAATCCGATTTGTCCACTGGCTTTCCCGGAAACGTAGGCGTACATGACAGCATTTCTGTTGTTGCGGATATCAATCTTCAGACTCTCGTCGCTGGCATCGGGAGTAGAGATAGTGACCCTGTCGCGAGGGCCGGCTACGTGGCTGGGGTCAATAGCGGGCGAGTCCCTGAGGGACCGAGGAACAGAGAGCGCTGCGGTAGCTGCGATGAAGCAGGAGACAGAGAGCAAGCCGCGCCAGCGCAGCATGTTTACTAAGTGAAAGAAAGTATAGAGGCAAGTATACTGAAAAGGATCGAATGTAAATATAGCCTCCAGAACAAGAAGACCAAAACGAATATGCTATGTAATACTTACAGGAAAGGGGAACCAGAAGCTTTAAGTCTGACGGCCGCATCATTATATATGCCTCGACATCTGTCAATGGGTTAAAGAAACCAGGCATCACTCACTCACACACATGAATCCCTGGGTGTTATATCCTGGGATGTGGTGAACAAACGACTGTGAATAACCTCATCAGCCGACAGTCCGCCATACAAAGGGGTTCAGTGAATCACGAGTGTCGGTTCGGTCGCTATAACGACTGGAGTCGCCACCAAAGATCGGTCGATTAGTGTGCCTGCTACATGTTCATCTCTGACCGTCGATGCCAGGAGAATTCATACTGTTCATCTTCCAGAGACGTCGGTTACACACGCAGGCGTGGATTCTTCGATTCCGGAGCATCAATCCACCTCTCCCTATATGACGCGCTTAGCCCCGGCCTATGGTAGTCATTTCCGCTTAGGTGATTGTAATTCCTACCTATCAGCAGATGCTCTAGAAAGAATCGGGGCGAAGTCGCACTGGTGCCCTCGGGGTATCTGTTCGCTCTGGTCGAGTAGTCAGTGGTCCATCACTTGAAAGAGGACATGACCATGAGGTTGTTTCCCTGGTAAGTATTTAAAGAGTGACGAATAAGCGCGATAGGCCCAGTCATCCTCTATCTTAATTTCACGTGAATTCTTCATCGATCTGCGACCTCGTCGGATCGTTCATCAGTCAGTACTTACTTCGCCTTCGATAAAACATAATGGTCACCATCACGCCCCCCTTCTAGCTACAGTATGCGCAGAGTAGGGCTATCCTCAACTTAGTCACCTTTGGCTCAATAGAGAAATCCAACGTCATCCTGGCGATGAGGGTGGCAGGTATACATGAGAGAATCCGATATCAGACCGAACAGCTGCCAGTGTGGCAGGTCTGCTCGAGGTATCGTCGCCAATGGGACTTTCTTCGACAGTCTCCATAGCATGTAACATTATATACCAGATCGTCCCAGGAGCTAGGTTGTGTCCTACCAACATAGTCCACCACTGCTATAGCCTGAGCAGCTAATGAGCTTAGTAACCGCTTATTCGAACAGCAACCTACAGTCCGGAAAGGAGTAGGACTTAGATAGGCGCAACGAAGCCAGTAGGCATAGTAAAGCAACAAGCTCACCACGTAAGTAGCGGACCTCCAGCGCGCTCTACACAAGGCTGCACATCGGCATCCGAAGGCATAGAGTCGATGTATTGGCAAACGACTATGCAATCACGCGAGCGTCCCATCGCACCCTAGCGCACTACAGTTGAGCAACACGGAAGGTAACCAGAAGAAACCCCCCCAGCCAACCCAACCCAGGACTCCAAATGGTTCTCAATGTTTCAAAGCTTCGATTCCCAACGACTACCCTTGCTCGCCTTACTTTGCCTGCCGAAAGCGGCCGTTTCGAATCCCTCTCCGGTATCGTGATCATCTTCGCCTCAACTAACTTCACCCACCTCCGGGCAGTCAAGGTAAGTAGGCATGTAGGGTGTCCAGGTTCGGGGCCATCTAAGCGGCGAGCTCGATGGACTTGGTCTCGCCGTCGGCCTCGCCCGAGTTGACCTTCTTGCCGGTCTTCGCGATGGTGCGGAGGACGGTTTCGTAGTCGAGGGACGGCTCGGCGACGACGAGGGCCTCCTGCTTCTCGAGCGAGACCTCGTAGCTCTTGACACCTGTTATTGCGCGCGGGCCGCGAAGGTTAGTCGATCAACAATCCATCATCGTCGGAGAGCTCTGGAGAGAAGGGCGAGAAATAAAAGAGATAAAGAGGCACGAAAATCCCAACAGACGGCCTTTCTTGTATGATGTTGTTTTATTCCCCTTCCCCGCCCCATGATCATATCGCATGTGGAGAGCGTGAGGGTTGCGGGGGCTACGGGTGTGGTGAGGGGGGGTCGTGGTCGAGAGACGCGGGAATAAAGGAGGGACAAGAGGCAAACTCACCCTCGAGCTTGCCCAGCACGCGGTTGATAGCACCGGAGCATCCACCGCAGCTCATCGAGACGTTGAATTTGTACGTGTGCTCAGACATCTTGAAGACTTAGGCTGTGGACACAAGTAACTAAGATAGACGACCTAAGGTTGAGGACGAGGAGCTAGCCAGTCAGTCTTAGTAGGACGAAGAGGATAAGTCGGACTCGCGAACACACACGCGCACTTGCTAGATAGAGAGAAGTGGATGGATAGATAGGTTAATCGATCGGCAGATATGTATGTATATATGTCTATGTTTCGAATAGGGAGGACACAGAACCACTTCCGTTCGTTACTCGAAAGGTGGCCGCTTTTTATCAATTAATATGGGAGAAAGCTGCGGCGGCATTAATAATAGCGGGTGGATTGATGGCCGCCCTGAAGGGTCGGGGGCACACAAAGGGGGAGTTGCCCCGCCCCCGCCGGCTATACATACATGTAAGTCCAGGTACGGTGCGGCGCATGGTAATATTACTTAACATTGCTCTAGAGCTCTTGCGAGTGGCACAGTATCTCTGGTGACACCGGCTGCATCCCATACGGTGAAGGTACTATCACGCCTTCAGCCGTTACTTATCTAAAACAGTTAAGCAACTTGAAGTTTGAGCCTTATTGAAAGTGAAACGCCATGAATAGGTGCGCACATATCCGCCAACCAGAGAGAGCCACTGCCAGTCGATTAATCGGGGGATAGTTAGGGAGGCTCGTCAGCAGCGCTCTGCGGCGAAGCGCACCCATGGGAGCAGCCCCAGGGCGCCTTGCCTATGTAGCAACCGCTGCAAACTACTGTGACTAACTATTCAGCTCTTGATGTTCTTGACAAGTTCCTCAGGCGTGAGGGAGCGCTCTTGGTGACCGTGACCCACATGTATGTACTTGTACAGAAGAAACCCACGTGGGATTTGGCGCCGCAGATCTACGCGACTGCAGGATTCCCGCTGATCTGGATATGTACATACAGGCTCCGTACAGCCTCGTTATTATCTGACTTTATCCAGCACTTTTGTCTTCCTTGGTCCGGATTCACACTAACTACCACCCGGGATCAACCCCGGCATATCGTTCTGATCGTTACCACCGTCATCATCACCCGCCGCTCCGTCCCCCCTTTGATCATCGGCCGGCACCAGAGGCGGCATCTCGTCGTCCGTGTCCTCGTCATCCTCAACAAATCGCCCTGGCATGGCCGTAAAATCGATGTCCATGTCGGAGTCATCGTCATCATCATCCGGCAGAGCCGCACCGGGAGGCCCCGCGCCGATCATTCCCATGAAGGCCTGGAAAAGGCGCCCGATGCCGCCGGGGCCGAGATTCGGCGGCGCGCCCGGCTCGCCGCGTAGCACGAACTCGCCATCGTCGTCGTCCTCCCCATCATCACCGTCGTCGTCGTCGTCGCGGTCGTCGTCAGCACTTAGGTCCATCTCGCCGACTGCGGCGGCGGCGACGGCCTGGCCGATGGCCTGCTCGATAACGCGCTGGACGTCGCGGGGCGCACCCTCCTGGCGGATGCGGTCGAGGAAGCGGCGGAGCTGCTGCGGATCGCGGGGCACGCGAAGCTCGATGTGGTCGTGGCCGGCGTCGCCGTAGCCGCCGCGGTCCGGGGGGTTCCACGGCAGCTTCTGCGAGTCGTGCGAGAAGACGTTGTCCTCGAGGGGCGGCGGCAGGGGGTCGAACTCCCAGTTGGGCGACTCGGACAGCATGCCGCCGGGTACGAGGCCCATGAGCGCCGGTGTGTTGTCGAGGTAGACGAAGCGCGCCGCGTTGCGACCGGCGAGCGGCGTCGTGGCGAACGAGCTCCAGTCGGGCTTCCGCGCCTGCGCCGCCGCCTCCTTAAGCAGGGACGTGGCCTGCGCGTTGTCCCAGAGGGGCTTTGTCTGGTGGATGTAGAGCTCGACGAAGAGGTTCTCGTGCTGGTTCCGCGGCTGCATGCCCCATATGGTCTTCGGGATGTCGAGGTTCAGCGCCCGGAAGAGGTTGCTGTAGAGCCATGGGATGCGCTCCATGCCCTCGATCAGCAAAGCCTTGGCGCCCGTCGTGTCCTCCTGTTGTAGTCTGGCTAGGACGAGCGTCTGCCTGATGTAATCCTGTGCCGTGTCGCACTCGTCCAGTGCTTCCGAGTCGCAGAAGTCGATGAACCACTTGGACTCGTGCGCTCGAATGGCGAGCGGGTGTATGAAATGGATGATGCCGTAGGGATCTGTGAGGTCCATGCTGAGTAGAAGTTTCGACCACTCCAACGCGGTCCTGTAGGTCCCCTTCATAACCAGGCTCTTGAGATAGTGATATCCCGCCAGCCAGAACTGCCGGTTCTCCGGCCGCCGGAACGTGAGCCTCGCCTTACCTTCTTCTAGCTTCTGCCTAAACGCCGAGAGCGATACGCGGCCGAAGGTAAAGAGCGCTCGCTCACAGAGGTCCGCAGAGAGCGCCGAATTCTGGTCCTGCTTCGCCACCTTGCTGACTTGGATGAGACTAGAAATGTGATACGGATGACGATGTAGAAAATGCACCAGCTGCATAGGGTCGTACATCTGCACGAGAGCGAAGAATTGTCTTTCTAGGGCATTATAACCCGCGTCGTGCGCGAAGGTGAACTCCACGGTGCCAGCTTGATGCCCGTCGTCGATTTTCTGCATGGTGAGGCCCTCGGTGGAAGCACGGGGCCAGGTGTCCTTCCCAGGCAAGAAGGGATTCCTCCTCAATGTCACCTCTGGCAGGGCCTGACCCGGCTGTCCCTTGAGGTAGGTTTCCAGGTCCACTTGGTTCTGTAGTTGCTGGCGATTCCGCCGGTTGCGAGCCTGCTCCTCTTCCTCTTCATTCTGGGCTGCCGTGATAGCGTCCCGGCCGAACAGGTGGCGCATCTCGTTGATGACCTTGAGGTGGTGCGTGTTGACGCGGAGCAGGTCGCAGATGCGCTCGTACGCCTTCAACGCCGGTATGTCTGCCTCCGCACCGGACGAACCCGTTTTTTTCTTCGCCAGATTCAGTTCCTGGATTGCCCGGTCGATCTCGTCTATCCCATTCTTCGGTGCGACGGGCTCCTTGGCAGCGGCCGCAGGTTCCACCTTCTTGGACTTCTTTTTCTTCTTCTTGCTCTTCTTCGACGGTGCATACTTAGGAGTCTCTGTTTGTTCCGGTTCGCCACGGGTTGGCGTCCTCGCAGGCTCGGCCGGCTCCCCTCCATCGTTGTCATCTTCGTCGTCTTCTTGTTCATCCTCCATTCCTCCTAAGGCGGCAAACCGCGCAAAGGCGTTTGCTTTCGGCTTCAGCACGGGCTGGTCGTCTTCGCTCTCTTCTTCGGATTCCGCGCCGGCGGCAGGGTTTCGGCCCTCGAGAGTGGCGAGTTCCCTCTGCTTCTGCAGCTTTCGCAACTGCCGGCTAGACATCCTCTGTGGTTTCAATACTGGCTAGCTGAGCCGTCTAAGAAAAACACAATTAGAGCGTCGAGGCTGAGTCCCAGTTCACGCAAACGCCTGGGTTACTGGGGAATAAAATGTTTGTTATATTTGGCTGCCTTCACGGTGAGTTGAAGAAGGTTAAAACAAGGTGGGATGAAATGGCGTGTGTGCGGGGCCGATTTTCCTGAGGTGATGTAAGAACCGCCCAAGCCTATTGAATGTGTCATTCGGCAAAGCCTTCTTCACCTTAAGCTTATCTCCCTACCTCTCAGTGGGGTCGGGGTTCACAATTGTAAGTGCTCTAAGAAGTGCAGCATCTAATATACGGCGTAACCATAGGCTAACATAAACATTTTCCCATGTCGGGTTCGCTGGCGAAAAACCAAGCTATCAAAGGAGTCTAGAATCTCCGCAGCGTTGGAAGTGATGCCTCACGGTCTTCTCAATCTCGCAATGACACTTATTAAGTTGCATAATGCTATAGACCCTGTGTCCGCATTTCCCTTCAGGGAGTGGCTCTCTGCTATCTAGTAGCCATGAATCATTTACTCTACACTCGCCCTTGGATTATTCCCGCTTCTGGGAAAGGGCAAGATGAGGCATGTCAACGGAAATAAGAGGCCCCGACATTGATTTGCAGCACACAGTGCAAGCTTTCAACATAAATGGTCATCATGTATGACGATTCCACGATAGTAGCCATATCCGTATAGGAGATCAGACCAAACATTCGATAAAACCTATTCGCACTGCCGAAATGGCCTGTTGCTCCTCGCCCTATACGGATTCACACGCCCATAATTCCATGCGTTCTCGCCCTCATCGGCGGAGACTCAAGTTCAGGTACAAAGGGCATCTGCTGGTATTCTTTCCCATCAGCGAGCAATTGATGTGCGATTGGAAGTAGTAGCCTCCGCAGCAATTGCCACGGTAAGGGGCGGTCCTTATCCACGGGGCGATCCCCTCACACCGACGGTTGAGATTGGTTTATCTCGAAAAAGGGGCTGGCGGCGCAGACCCCATTCTATCGTCGCATATACCCCGCATGATCTCGCCTTAGGTAATAAAGAAGAGAGCATCCTATCAGACAAACAAGGCCGCTAAATACAGCAGTACTAGGTACTGTCAAAAGAGCCGGTGGCCCTGCCGAACACCCGCGGAGCGGTGCGAAGAGGGTGACCCGGAGTAGCGGTACTCGTGCGATGCGTCAACGGGACAGAAAGTATCTGTGAATAGAGAAAGATTGGGGAACACCACCTGAGACAAGTGTTGGGAGGCGGCTGAAAGTAGCCCAGCCATTAGGAGCAGCACAGTTGTGCACAGCCTCTGGATAGAAGATTTACGGAGGGGTACCGAATATAGAAATCTGCGGTTCGCAGGGCTAAGCCACCCACCAGAGGGCGCGCACCGTAATACGCCACCAGCCTGACATAACGTTAACCATGAATCCAGAAGCACTAGCGTATTATACACCGATCCTCTTCCTCGTGCAGCAACTTCGCTTGCGAGATACTCCTTGTCAATGCCCTGAAGGGCTGGTCAGAGACCACGACGGGACGGGCACCATCGGAACATGTCGTTCCGCCGTTACCGGAAGGCATGTACCTACCAGCAGGCACGTCATATGTCGCGCGCCGAGACATGCATCCCGGTCCGAGCAGGTATCTATCTACCTAACAGGCAAGATTGCAAGAACCCGGCTTACCTGCAAGATATCTGTTCCAGGAGCTGCGGGCGAGCTAGTCGGCCGACCGAGCCCTATGTGAGCAGAGGACCCGAGACCGGGGACCTGAGCTCACCACGCACCGGGTCGTCGAGACGTGCGCTTGACGGAGATCCCCCAATCAGCACGCGGACACCCGAGACACGGGAACCTTGAGATATACCGCACCATGTATTCGCCTGAGGATCTCGAAGCGCAGGGGATCGTCTCGCTCGGAGCAAGAGGAAGGAGGGCATCCCAACCGGGCCGGGGAAACGGGCGACAGGCGTGTTGGCCGTAAAACCCGTTGCCGAGCTGAGCCACCGCACACCAACCGAGAAGGCCACTCTCGCTGTTTCAGCTGGTGCTATGGAAAGTAAGCTCTGCACGGGACATGGTTATACGAGCACCTCCAGCTTTCGAGCCAACTCGATCCTGGCATGACCACGTTCTCGTGGGGGTCTATGTGGCAAATGCAATCCAGTACATTGCAACCGCACCGCCTGTAAAGCACTTAAGAGGTCGGACTTCGTGCCAACAGGGTATCCGCGTGAAGGCCAACTCCAGTACTAACAACTTTTTGGAGAGTGGGCCAAAACCGCCCGGTCGACACCGAATCGTCCAATAAAAGAGTTGGGTTCATGAGCTTCGGTTACCTTTGAGTGAAGGCGCCGCTTGAAGCAGTTATCACGGCAGTTTGTGGGCCTTCAAGCGGATCGCCTGACGTTCCTGTATATGGTGCTTGAGTGGCACTGATCGATCGGGGAACCGCGGATATTAAGAGTAAGGGCGAAGCATAGAGAGGTATTTCTTGTGAGTTATAAATACCGGAACCCCGCCGACAACGCGAATATGGGCACTCGTCTAATAAGGAAGAGATGTAACCGCCATTCGGCGAATCGGACATGAATCCCGCGCTGGAGATAGGCAACGGCCGGTCATATATGTAGCCATGCACGATCAATCTACCCGAGACCTCCCTTACGTCTGAGATTCCCAGTTGCGCGGGTTCACAATGCCACTGAAAGGGTGATTGGTTGAGCAGCCATTGGACGGCCGGCAGGGACCCCAGGCGGGAACCAGAAGTAGGCTGGTAGGTATCTACCTCGTATCCATCGTCACCCGCATCGGGATCGAATTTCCAGATCCGGGAGTGACATCTATTTTCAGGCGACTTTAGAAAGCAGTCCCGTACGCCATTGGTCCGGACCAGTACGCTGAAAATTTTCGAGCCTCAGCACCGAAGGCCTCCGCGGCGCCAGGGGTTGGCATTACCCGAGCTGATGCTGCAGGGAATTTCTGTGCCGTGCATGTAGGTACGTACGAGAACCCAGAGCGGGACGTGAGATGGGTAAGGATGACTGCATACAGCTTTGCATGTTGGTTCTTGCAGGATTCAAACGGCCGACCTGCACACTGGTGGAGGGGCTTCTCAGCGTCTCCTTGGGTTGGAGAAGGTCCGACTAATGCAGGTTCTCAAATAACAAAAATGTCGGGATGGGGGTCATCATGGGACGAACGGCTGCCGGCTAGGGTAGAAGTTGGGGGAACTGACAGCACCCCACGCCAACATCAAGATTGGATGTACCTGCATCTTGCACAATATCTTATGTACTTCGTACAGGGCGTGTTCTACATGTAACGTTCCGGCTTACAAATGAAGATAGTAATTCTTCCGCACCCTTCCAGCAAAGCCAGGTCGTGACTAATCCTCTAAGATAGGAGGAAAAATCGGGGTTGCGACCACGTCATATCGGCGACCAACGTCGCACGAATAAGCAAGAGGAGAGAGAGAGAAAAGAAACCTTGCACAATCAATCCGTTACGAGATCTTGATTCTTCTTCTGGCGCCGCTGCTCCCGCGGCCGCGTAAAGCAGGTACCGGACCGGGCCCTGCAGCTGAGGCTGGCTTGCGCCCATCTCTCGCCTGCTCTCGAACTACTGCATGGAAGCGCTCCCGATTTTAGCGGCGTGTGATGTAACGGGTATACTGATGTAACGGGCGGGCGGAAATGGAACCGGAAAGGGTGCAGGTTAGCTGGGTACAGACGGGAGGGACGTAGGTATAGTACCGTACCGCATAGCACTGTAAGTAGCTGGAACGAAACGCGACCGGTTGTTGGGAGCAAGAGAGGTAGAAAAAGAATGAAAAGAAGCTCGTGCCTCGCGCAACAAATGCCAAACGATGCGTACTTATGCAGTCCCATCACAGCACGATCGTACAGGAGGAGAATATGGAAGGGGCGACATCAACGATACAATGGTGCGTCGTCGGGTCCTCCATCGTGTTCTCGAATACAGTTTCCGTCTATGCATGGCAGCACCAATCAATAAAAACTCAGGGAGCCCCCCGTGACTATCTTTCCGGCGACGGCCGCGATTTGGTCGTCCTTGATCCTGTCCTTTACGGGTATTGGAGGGGAGGATGAGCTAATAATAGATAAGAACAGTGAGAGCAACGGTAGGAACAGTCATCAGTCAGCCTGATTGGTAATATATCTACTTTAGGTACGTAGGTAGGTACGCATGGTACAGAATCGGAAAGGTGGTTCGCGAAGAGTTCATTGGTTCATTGGAGTGAAAGACGGCGCGCGCGTTTCACGGACGGCGACGAGTTTAGGGTGTGGTGTATGGCCTTTTGCAGCTTTCGGCCCATCCCGTCCAACTAGACGGGCCCTAACGACTGGCTGCAGCACAAGTGCGCCTGTGAGTGTGTGTGGTGTGTATGATGTGTGTGTGTGCTGCCTGGCAGGCTCCGTGCAACCGTTTTGGCGATCCTTATCCCATAACATCCCTCGCCCATTCGATGGGACGGATGGTCCCGACGTTATGGTAGCCGGGATCAATCGCGCTGCACACGCGGCTGTACCTCCCTCAAGTTAATAAGCTTGCATTAGCCTCGCAGGCCGCGCATCCGGTAAGGTGCCTGCCTACCTTACGTACGAGTGAAGGTCCTGCTCTTTACTTTAAAAAGTATCTCGAAGTCAGAATAAAAAAGGGTTATTTTCCGTCTTATCTCATCACTTCCCCGACAGTGATCAGGTACTCTGATCTGACCAACAACGAGGAAGGCGCGAGTAAGATCGAGGAAAACCAAAGAGAAAAAGGAAGCTTGTTCTACTGGCTTGCCGCCAGCCAACATCTTAAAGAATCCGGCTAGGGGGTGGCTAGAAGCCCATTCGGATGAGGGAAATTAGTCGGCTAATGAGATCCGTGTTATCTTATGTGTTTGCGCTTTTGTCATATAACATTTCTTTCTGTTGATAAGCTATAGCGGCTGTGTACGATCAAGTCGCCGACCAAATCCCCCTGGGGGCAAATTTGATATAGGTGTATGCATAGTGTCTGTCTGATACGTGTGAAGGGGATAAAGGGATCATGGGGGCTGAGGTAGCGGGTAGCAAATACCGTCGATGCTGTTTCCTACTTGTTCTACAACGAGTTAGACGCGATCTGTTATTGCCTACCTTCTGGCTCTACTACTCGGATATGTAGAAGCAAAACAAAACGCCAGGGCGACCTGTCACTAATGACTCATTCACACATCGGCGATTGTCTAGATCTTGGGTGACTTTGTTCTGCCGTAGCTTTGTTCATACACGGCCTGATAGGGTCGAGATTGGGATCACAAAATTACACCGGACAAATTTATCCTTGAGAACTGCAAGTGGTGGAGAGAAGTGATAATGACCCATCATTTTTGATAAAATTCAGGCTTGGAGCTGCGTAGCTATCCTGCCTGTGTATAGTATACAGTCTAACCTTCGGGTATCTTCTATATCGACCTGGTTCCAGCCCAGAGCGGCCAGTAAACATGGCTCAACGATTAGCTTAACAAAGAGGCTGTTGAACGCACACGGAAAATCCAACCCAAATGGATGCCGCGAAACACTGTACCCAGATCTAGATGTCGAACCCAAAAACCCCTGTGTCCCGTGATGTGACACCGCTGTAACCTAGAACACCCGGAAAGAGCAATCCTCGCAGATGGCTCACATATTGTGGCGCTGCGCTGCCAAAAACAAAAGGGGGAAAGGAAGCCCAAATCAAGTCTATATGCGAACCAAAAAGCAATTCTTTTCCAATCCAAAACCTGTATTCGATGCCCTTCCGAGGAGTCCCAAGCAATAAAAGAATATGATCCCCAACGAGAACTTGGTGTGCGCCACAACGGAGTATTAGGAGTAAACGTGAAGGTATGGACGTCATCCGCAAGTGGGCGTCCACCCGAGAAGATGTGGCGCTCCGTGCTGAGTCAAGGGATGGACCATGCTTCGGTCGAGGGTGATCAAAAATGTCAGAGATCCCGCGGGGCCCGACGGAACGGCCGATGCTATTGCCCCGACATAAAACGCTCAGTTGATTGCTGACCATGCGCATGAGATCGTGAACCCGACGGGATTGACCCAGAAAATCCCAAATCACCAGTAGCCCGGTGCAATGTTGATCCAGTCTAGAAAGAACGCCGTAACCCCTGAATCCCATTGCGAAAACGTGTACGAGAGCCTGTGGCGCGTCTCCTTCATGCTGGCAGAAAGCAAGCGGCAGACTCAGAGTATAAGTTTTTGCGTCGCTTCGGAACGTGATGACATATTAAACGATATAGCGAAATGCTAGTGTTGACCAGAAAGTGAGATGCATCGGAAGTGATGTACAAGGGAAGTGAGGATTATAAGGTCGTAGGCTTTCGAAGTGTTGGGAAGATAGCACGCGAAACAGAGCACACAGCAAACACGCTGGACCGGATTTGCAGATGCAAGCGCCACTGGTTGAGCCGGCGCCTTGTCGCAATATGCATCAAGGGCCACCAAGGGCATCAAACAGCCGACTCGGTAGAGCGCGATTGAGATGGTGGTAACCAAACTGGATTTAATTGGGCTTGGGCCGCGGCGGGGGCTTGGGCACACCAGTCGTATCATATGCACCCCGGCCCATATTGGTCATTTGAGTTTCCCGGTTAATCATTTTTAAAGATCTGGGAATGTAGACTAAAGAGAGGTCATGTTAGTCTGAATCCGAAGTATTCCATCTCTACTGCTTTATATAAACGGGCATCGCGGGAATAAGACTCGAGGTGCAGTCATCTTCGCCGCAGTGGCTCGCGAAGGGGCCGAGCAAGACCACGAGGACGACGGGGCAAGGCAGTGAGCAAGATGTAAAAAGGAAAGCAAGAATAATCGTGGATGCTGCAGGTCTGACTCACAAATTTAGAACGTCGTACAGATGCGACGTGGTTAGTCCCAGGGGGGGATTGGTAATGCGGAAGCGGATTGGTGAGCTGTTGAGGCGATGGATACAGCTCCGTGCTGGTGCGTCGAATAAACGGAACACCTTCTCAGCAGGATGGAACAGTAGTATTCGCAGCGTCTCGGATGGAATTTGCGTATGATTCGCAATCAACAGCTGAGATCAGCACCGAAGATGTCAAGATGACGCTGGACTTGTATATCTCGCAACACTCTCGGGTAAGTTTATAGCTCGCTCAGATAAGTCTACAGCAAGGAGGCCGGTGTCGATGCCGAATGTCCCGGTCGGGTGTAGAGATTGCAAGGCCGAACTATCCGTAACCGAATATTGTAATATTGAGACAGAGTGCTAAGTGTCCTTGAGCATGTAAGTAGTATTTCTGCCCTTTCGGAGAAGCGTCACGCAGGTCTCGGGAGCGTCGATTATTATAGGTCTTGGTGTCGGTGTATTATTGCCTTCTGGGATCCGGGCTCGTGTATCTCAGGTACACTGCTGCAAGGCGTTGGGCTGGAAAGGCTAGAGCGTTGTAACGCTGGCACAGTTGGGGTAATTTGGGCCGGTCGTTAGATGCAGGGCAAAATAAACAGCGTCGGAAGGATGTACAGTGGTCGCCGAGAGCGATGATGCAACTGGATCCTTTTTGGGGAGAGTGGTTCCTCTGGCAGACGCAGACGCAGACGAGGACTGGAACAACACGCGCAAAGCGATAAGCAACAGCAGCAGCAGCAGCAGCAGGTATGTAAGTAGTTGAGTTTGCCAAGATGGGGCAGGAAAAGATGGAAACCGCGTCAAAAGGAGCGAAGATGCCGGGACGCTTATTAGTATAATAGTAAGGAATGTATTCGTAGATGATATGGAAATGTTGTGGGAAATTTGGGGACTTCGTAGGAAGGGGCTTTAATTTCTCTTATACCAGAAATACTTTCACCCACGGGGGATGGGAAAAGGGTGGCTCATTTACCAGCCCGAGCTCTCGAGACTCTCCCTACTCCCTAAGACTGAAATTGGCAGTTTTGTCAGAACGTCGCCTGCGGCCACTAATTTTCATCGGGTACCAGTCCAAGTACCCTGGTACATGGGGAACTACGTGGGAACATGGATCATGTTCCTGTACTTGGCATACGAAAACCCACTAGGAAACTGGCCCGGCTTAGTGGATTGAGGGTGATGGAGACATCAGAGTGAAGCCGCTGCTGCTCGGCGAATCAAGGGTATTGTTGCCTCCTGGCTGGTCTCCCTTTCCGCGAAGCAAAGCAGCTAAATGCGGAATAGCCAATATCCATGACCGAATGTTGGATCTACGTTAGGTACCTTGATATATACTCTATTAACATACGTATGTCCTTGCAGGCTGAGCCGTTCGGCGTAGACTACGTAGCCCCAGGTATGCATGTAGGCAGGCAGATGCATATATCTGCATAATACTACAGCTAGAGACTTACTCGCACCTATGTAGGTGTGCTAGTAACAGGAAAAGCAAAGCTGCGGGTTCAACTGGGGCGCCAACTTTCTGGTGAAGGTGTACACGTATGTAGGTCTCAGTGCTTGTGCAGAAGTGCATGTATCTAAAAAGTGGTGTGCTGCAGTTAAAGTTGACATTCTAAGCAGCGAGGTGAGCTGTTAGTGCCTTAGCCCTTAAACCAAGCTTACACACCTGCTAGGTAACATCCGGCGTGGTGGCCGGGAAGTTTCATAATGCTTCCTGGGATTTGGCTAACAGGGCTGCCTAGCAAGGGATAACCCTCACCATCGCCCCACATCGGCAATATCTCTCCTGCGCTAGGTAAGCTCCCTATTTCTTTCGAATTTTTCTCGAATCTCTTTTCTCGCATGGATTGCACCGGACCTTACGTGGTCCATGACAGAACTAGGCGTGGTAGTGGAGGGCGGAGAGCGGCTTCCGGGGTGACCTCCTATAATGAACTGACGGGTCCGGCATATCGTTGTGAGGAGGCCGGGAGCATTCGGATTTGACAAGTGACAAGTTCCACAGTCGATGAAGTATTTTTGACGAATCCCTTCATCCTGATGGACCGTGGGCTCGGTATACCCGGAACCACTTCGTATAGCCTTCATGTCCAGGCTGCCATAAGTCTAAACACGTATCGAAATTCTGGAAGGTCTGGTCGAAGAGGTGGACCTGGGGCTGGTTAGGGATGAACCTTGCCTACCAGTGCCTGAAGCACCTAAGGTGCCGCCTCTCACCAAGCGAGGAGGCTCTGCAAAATTATATATGCAAATATCCCGTCTACCAATTATCGATCATATATTGATTGTATGTGTCAAGTTATATACAATGTCGATGAGATATAAACCCTCTACGAAGTAAGCCCATTTGGATTTTACAGTGCGTTCCTTAAGCAATTTGGAAGGACTTTACTGTTGATTGCATAACCTTGTGGATATAAAAAGTCTGTCGAATTAGGGAAACTAGTGGGACGACATAAAGACACTAAAGCTAGGGGAAGGCGGAACGTAAGGTATTGTACACAGCTGTAATGAAGGTGTAAGTAGGTGTGGACGTGGAGGAGTACTTAACGCTATCTAAATCAAATAGTGGGAAATTGAGGAACACGAGCCACTGCACTATGCTATCAAAGCTATCGACCGTTGCGTCTGTGCCATGGTGACACTGGCCTAGGGGGTATCGGTACGGGAACGGACTTACCCATGCTGATGACTGCTATATCTTACCGTGCCACCTGTCTGGGGACCATCTGACGTATCGTCATGCAGGCTGTCGGCTGACGATAGACTTGACGATAGATGCATACTGCTGTACGAGACAGACGGAGAAATACTCGAATCTAGGCGATGGGCATTCTATCGGTTCGCGAGGGGGGACGTGGTCTTCGGAGCGAACCTGCAACTGTCCTCCCCTTAAAAAATACTTTTAAAAAAAAGCTAGTAGTTACCGCCATTGAGATCTTGAAGGAGTCTGGCCCATATTTGGCCTCCTAGTACTTATTGCTTCCGGCATGCAGTTTCATGGTTATACGTAGCTGCGAACCTGGCCGGCACCCGGCAAGATGCGGCGGCAGCGTTAACACTTTCTTTCTGGGCGAAGTGAAATCGCAGCTGGAAAATGGGCTTGTACTTAGACGTCTACTGGCAGCCAGGCTGATATTCAGGTGCAACGTATACAGCTGTCAACGTGTACAGCTACTCGGTA
Organism: Monosporascus ibericus; assembly: GCA_004154915.1. NCBI lineage: Eukaryota > Fungi > Ascomycota > Sordariomycetes > Xylariales > Monosporascus > Monosporascus ibericus. The sequence goes on from QJNU01000353.1 coordinate 26,959, forward strand.
GGCATGTCTAGCCCACCCCAGCCGTTAATATGGCTTTCCTAGATAGTGAGGAGTAAAGGTGATAAATGTAACTGTTCAGCCGATTTCTCTAGGTATGATTTGACAGAGCACAGCATCACTGGCTTCTTATTATTAGACACGAACGGCTGGAGGTTGTCATAGGGTGATATTCGGGTTGATCTATCGAAACCGCGCCCATAAATGTAGCAGATGTCGCAACGAGATGTCTACTCACGCTATTCGTGGCACTTGAATTCTAGAACGTACTATCAGATCGGGTTCCCCGTAGATTGTTAGGGGTAAAGAAGGAGCCGGGGCATTATGGGAAGTCTTCCATCGAATCGTGACAGCTGAGTCTTCCATCAGCCCGCCGTTGCATCAGTCTCGCAGGGCTACGACCCGTGCCAACCATTCCACAAGACACAAAGAGTGCGCTGTGACCTTGAAGCATAATGTCGTCATTCCGGTCTACCACTTCGCCGGAGCCGCACTAAAGTTTCGGAGTTTTCGAGCCATGACGTACAAAGCGGTTGAGGAATCAGGGTCCACGCTTTGATAGGGAGCAAAGCAGGTGGTATTGGGCACGACTCGGTGTTGGAGATAAGGTTTCTCTGTCGGCTTGTAAGCTCTGAGGCGCGTGTCAGCATTCCCAAGCGGCTGCAACAGGAAGGCCTGTGGCCACGCAGATTGTGGACGTATGAACCATGCAGCTGATGACTCAGATATTGGAATCAGAAAAATTATTAGCCAGTCATGGAAATTTCGCAGGCTGACAAGCACCATCAGCTCGAGGTTATAGCTGCGCCTCCGAGAGGAATTGGGTTGCAGTTCTGTGATACGACAGATATTATCCACGGGCGGAACTTATATCGTGAAGAGAAGCCACGGTATGATGACGAGCTCGTTTTCCGCACTCATGATACGGGGTGCAGCAGTCATCGAGTATCTCCCCTGAAACCCCACTCGGACTCTCGTCACCCCGCGATAGGAGCGATCTCCATTTATCAGCTGCATTTTGATATCCAATGAAAGTTCAAAGTACCAGTTGGAAACAATGAGGATCGCTAAATTGAGACTTGTCTCGGCTCCGTAGCCGACTCCAGAGAACTGATTGGGGTCTAAGATAGGCCAATCTCATTGCGGTCAAGTCGATGCCTATGTATGGAGGAAGATCATCAGCCATTCCGTCTCCTCTTGTCGATATCACTGCTACGAGGGTAAGCCTCGTGGAATAGAAAAAGGATACCTGAAGTCAGCTGTTGGCTGTGCATCAGGCTGCTGTCATAATAGGTAAGTAAGGCACGTCTGCGTTTAAGTCGAATATTATTGATGGAAACGTGTAGGAGCGGCAACATTTCGTAGCACGAATGATCGAATCAGTAGACATTACCACCTATACTTGACCAGGAGGCGACGGGCTGAGAAACGGGAGGTCCGGTGCGATTGCAGGTTGTGGTTGCCTTGAAACGCTACAGCCTACTTCGCAAGGTAAATGGCGTATCATGACCAACAGGTTTCGATTTTGCGTGTGACAAGAAGGAAAGAGGCCCGGCGTGGCCAACGCGGCGATAGTGTTCTCGTTTCCCGAAACACGATCAATAACTTAGATGTCGTAGATGCCCGCGCGTTCAAGATTTCCACTTTACTGGTCCCTAACTCTTGGTACTCAATTATCGTCAGTGTGACTCCTCGGCTGAAAAAAAAGCGAACTGGCAAATTGCGAGGTGGGCGTATTCTCCGAGAGGCGATTTGCAGGGAAACACCTGCGGAGTAGGTATCAGCGTTCCACCATGGACAACCACGCGGCCCAGCCGAACGGGTTAAGGTAGGGAAAGGATATGTAGACATGGTATTAGAGGCAAAGTTAATGTCGTAGGTGCAACGTCTGTACGAGGGTGTCGTATTGGCCAGCTAGAATATTGGCAAATAGTTTCTCGGGCTTCTCCCACGGTTGGGATATACCCATACGTATGCTTCCTGTCTACTGTTCATGGCATGGGGAGATGCATGACAACCTGCCAGCCTACCCCTCTGTTTTGTTCCTTATCGATCATGCTCTATTTTTGCACAACTCCAATGCACATACCCGACATACTCCGTACATACATAATCTTATGTAGCTGAGATATGATACATAGTACATTATGTATGTTCTGCCGACAGGTATGTTTGGTACCTTAGCCGGCGCGCGCGCGCATCATGTTCCCCATACGGTCCATATCTCTCACGGAATGTCGACGTTAGACTGCAGGTTGACATGTTCTACTGGGACTTCTAGAAGTGTTTTCGGAGAGTCTTAACCCAAACCAGCAACTTTCGGAACACGTTTCCTGAACACTAATAATTGGCTAAATGGGTCCGTATTCTTATTAAAGCCAAACCAGGTTAGACTTGGATTTCAATCTCCACCGGCCTGCAACAATCGCATCAACCGGCAATAATGGTGCGAGGAGCCGATAAACGAGCCAAGTACCGCTCGATATCACAAGGCTTAGGCGAGATCGACGCAGAATCGTGAACTCAATCTTGCGTCAAACAAAGTAATTATCCTGCTCCTGCAGATGCGAGCCAAGTTCAGGCCACTGTTCGGGAGCGTGACGAATGAAATCGGAAAGCCCCACCGAGAAATATATGAGAACTTGGAGCCCTATACACCCAGGGGCTAGGCGAACGGAAAGTGGCAGCTCAAAGGAATGGTCTTCTACCTCCCTGCCCTGCGACGAGGCTATCTCACCTGCTAAAATTGGCGAAACTGAGCCGGAAAGGACGTCAGCTTGATCTGCCCCGAACTCTGACAGCACATCCCGCGCCCAGGCATTCAATCAAGGTCCATATCAGCATTCTTCATTTTACATGGGGATATTTGTATGCGGCGCTTCGCCGTTGAACCGAACCAGAAACAGCCGAGAAATATTACGCAGCTTCAAAGTACCCACGTAAGGAAGATGCAGGGTGCTGCAACTACAGGCTGCTTACACCCAGAGGTACCCTTAGGGCTATGTTGTATGCATGCGCAGTTGAGTTTTCCATTGAACCTCTGTATCTCAATTACCCTAGGTAGGTAACAGGGCGTGCGCGTAAATCGCATTCATGCTTGAAGCTTGTAGTACGTTTCCTTGCTTCTTTTTTATCTATTTCTTCGTTTGCTACTCGAATTGTGCCAACGATTACTACAGTATGTAATACATTCGCGGCTGCTTTTAAGGTTGAGCCGTCGCCCTGGAGATGACCTAAGTCGAGGTACATTAGAGACATGGTTAAAAGTTAGATGCGATGTACTCTATACAAGCTTGAGGCGCCCGCCAAAGTTCCCGGTGCCCTCCAGTGTATGCAGCCCCCTGATAGTCTGCACGTCGACACATGGCTCTCCACTTGCCTACTGGTTCCTGCATTAGACCAGGGCTTCAAGGTCACCTATCCCATCTCATTAACGCTAGGATGGCCAAACCATGTTTTCGTTAATTAACATTACATAAGTCGCCATAGAAGCTGAAGATCTTCAAAAAAAGCTTCACCACAAACTTCGTATTGTCTAATCGGCGGCAGATCACTCAGTGTCTATTGAATGATCCTCCTCCAATAGCAAAAGCGATTTGCAATTTGATATCAGCTAGCATCTGCATAAGTATTCTCATTCCTCGGTATCATGTAGCCGAAATGTGATGAGGCAACCAATGCATTGTTTCGGCATCATGTGACCTCAATCGAGTAGATGTGAACCAACCATGCAACAATGAAAATCACCCACGACGGTGATTGGTCGGCTTAACTCGTCAATACTCTAACCAGATCGACGAGGAACCGGACTGGACTAGAGATCAGCCGAGTGGGTGAGCCCCATATCATGAGAGCCTTCGAATCTTTGATCAAAGAAGCCGTCAGGGCCCCGACGAAAATCCCCGTTCTCTAGTGCTTGTCATAGCTCGTTAGGAGTTTTCTAAAAATTCTATTGATGGGGGCGCCGAAACAAGGGACAAACTAAACAGACAGGACAGGCTACGTTCCGACCAGTCGGGTCAAGCTCAAGACGGTCGAGCTTGAGGGCTATGGGGCGTTCTCCCGGGAGTGCTTTTACTGGTTTGATGTTCCGTATCCGGTTTAGCATCGCGCCTCACTTTTTCCCTTGCTAATCAGAGCCGGTGCACGGGCTGTATGAAACTCTGTCTTCAACGGTGTCCCCTGAGCGTCGTCTTCCAAAGAATTCGACGAGACCTGCCAAGCGTCACCTCGGCTTCGAACCCCGTCCACTAACGGGTTATAGCGGCCCACCGGCATCCACCCGGCATCCAGGGCCGGCTCCACTATGTAAGCATCAACCCACCGAAAGCGTGCGTGGGCAAGTACCGATCATGACAGTTGATCTACTCTTACCACTGGGCTGGATCGTAGGTTATATGCCCTCGACAAGGCTTCTGAAATCGTCCCATCAGCCCACATGTCGTGCCCCAATATAGGAAGGGCATGGGTCTAGCTCTCAGGACATGTTCCAATCGAATACGTACAACAAAAACGAACACTCAGGATCTTGATATTCCAGACTAGCCATCATTATCTCTGGCTTCCTGCAGCACGCCTATTTATCACCGCCATCGCTAGGAGGCCGCCTGAGAACCAGTTATACCTCTTAGAGAAGTTCTGAACTCCCGAAGTACCCACTCCTGTCTGACCCCCGATTCGGTAGTATTCACGGAACTATTTCTATTGCACAGTTCAAACAGTGATCTGTGACGTAAAACAAGTGTACAGGCAGGCGGATCCAAAAATAGAATGCACGCTCTCATAGAACGCTCGCAGTTCATGGATTTACTTCCCAACGCACGGTACCGAGAATCAAGTTCCAAAGCATAGCATATGCAATTCGGTTAGCACTCATAATAATTGTTTTTCTTAATCTTTTATCATTTTTAGGGGTTTTTCAATTAGCCCTATTAAAGTGTTTACGTCCGTGAAAGTGTGCATTTGACATGCGGAATGGCGTGACTGGCTGCTCTCTGTCTCCACTGCAGGAATTCTAGAACCCTTTCCCCTGCTGTTTACCTCGCCTTCTCGCAACGTTCATGCAGGCAAGCAAGGTCCTGTTAAGTGGAGCTTTGCAAGCTAAGATCCCTCCGAACCATGCCAGCGGGGTGATGCCCAGTATATTAAACAGCGTCCCTGTCTATTCCTGCGTAAGATTCCTTCTAGCACGTAATGACTTGCGTTTTATTTCCAGTCCAAAGGTTCAGACCAACCATGTATGAAGAAAACGGAACCACATAGTCTTCGCGTCTCCTTCCCGTCACGTCTTCCGACAAAAAGGCGAGACCCTTGCCCTGGAACCAAACGGCAGCCATGAGGCTGCCGGGGAAGTTATCCGCCTTGCAGATTGCTTAAATTGTGCCGTGCGTTCGTTTCGTAAGCTGACCCAATGAGACAAGCTGATTTGACTCATGCAGCAGAGATTTCACAGCCTTCTCCGTCCCCAAACATGGCTGGTAAGTACGATATTCATCCTCAGACCACGAACTCGAGATGAATATCGGGGACAGATGAATTAGGCCGAAAGAACCGGAGGGTTGCCAACCGCGGCTCCGATTTAACCGAGTGTCACAAATAAAGGGTATTATTAGTCACAAAGCTCCGAGGTCCCAACTCAGTGCTGCGTCCTCCGCGAGATCCGACTGCGATCTGAGAGATGATGTTATACTATATTGTGAACAGGGGCAGCCTTGTCGGCTATCCCCGCCGTAAGGCTTCCGAATGCTGCATCAAAGCCACATCGCTTGTTACTCTCACCGATACAAAATTACAAGGGCAGAGCAGGCAAGGAGTACGCTACATCATTGTGACAGCGCCATGAAAACTTTTTTCGTGCTAGCATCGGAGCTTGAGATCTCCAAACGACACGAATGTCGAACCAACTGGCCATGCGCATACTTAGCCCTTGTCCTCCATCCTACTTTCACCACGAAGACTCGCGCACCCTATCCCGGCCAAAGCTGGGAATCTGATATGCACGACGGAGTGATGAAATCATCATGGATTTGACGATATTGTCGCGGTGCGTCCAACTTCCCTTCTGCTCATCTGGGTGCTCCTTATCGGCGACTCTGCCTCTATCGGCAAGCGTTCCACGGGTGTGTCCCGTGGATACGTCCCGCTGCTTGACGCCTCCGCCTCCTACATCAAGAGTTGGCTGGATGCAATCTCCGATTTCAGGTCCTCTGATCAGTCGGACTTCCGGCGGCTACCCAACCAACTCAATCCTCCTGCCACCTACGGGTCGAATTGACTATGACTACCTGATTACTTCGTATTCTATGGAGCCGTTTGCAGGTCGTTACTCCGTAACAAGTTGATCGCATGTTTATTAGGTGGCCGATCCAAAAGGCTCCCTTGCCCTCTGCAGCACGCTTCTCCCACGTGGCATTGCGCAAGCGGTCAAGGAAATGGTTTTGTCGACTTGCATGCGTACGTGCATTAACAGTCCTCACATCAATGCCCAATGTGATGGCGTTGAAGTTCGACGCACTCGTAAGATCCGTAACCGCCTATGAGAGGGCGCTTTCTACGCCGTACGTGGTCCACCTATGGGGTGGTAGACCTACGTGACTTTTCAATACCATCTGTCTATATGTGCCTCGGTCTAAACCAACAATATCCACACACCAGGGATATCTCACATGACACACCGAGAAGCAGGATTCATAGGCTCTTCTGGGAACTTACCTATTTACTGCGGGGATCCGTGCAAGACCTACGAGGTGTGTATGTTCATCCACAGGAGTTCCAACAGACGTTGTAGGCTTGGTTACTCCAGCGTGTAGATAGAATCGAGTGGCATATTGGTACTTGGTACGCATGTGAATCATCCAAATCGTGTAGCTTTTCTGTCGCATACTTCGTTGGCATCTTGTCTGTCGTCACTGTGTTCTTTTTTCTTTTTTTTGTGTATTCACTTTCTTTACCGAAGGTGGATGTGTGAAGAAGCATCAGGATGCACGGCAGCTGAGTTGGCAGTTTCAACTCAGCCACATGTTGCAGGCTAAGTTAACCCCCAGCCCCACCATGCCTATACTGTACCTGCCACTCCCGACGTCAAGCCTCCCCGCCATGGTCTAACTACAACCGTGAACCAAGCTCCGGATCTCAATAGCTTCACCTAACTTCACCTTAACTCCCTATCGACACAACTCGCCGGTTCGACCCTCTTCCCTCTCCATTTACCGCACGAACCGGGAGGCCAGCTGTTTTACCGGGACTATATATGCCGTAGACAGCATCATAATCTGACGAACTGGTTGCGCGGACGCGAAGATGTCCATCATTCAACAGCACACGTCGGCCACGCTCAGCGACGCCTGGCGAACGATCAACATCGACGCGCTAGACCCGGACTCGTCCCAGAACTTCGACATCTCCACGCTACACCCGCCGCTGCCGGAGATCAGCGACGCCGAGGTCCGACAGCTCAATGGCCAGGTGCGGCAGCTGCTGCGGGGCGGTGACGCCGAAGGTGCTCTGAGGGGATGTCTGGAGAGTCCCGTATACAACGGATCCGACGCTGCGAAGGTACGTCATGGTGCGCGAAGGTGGTGGCCATGAGAGTCGCCAGTGGGTTGGAGCTTCGAGCGTACATGAATGAATCGAGGTGCTGATAGGATTCTGGGGGCACACAGGACGCGCACCTACAGACAGTCGTCGAAGTCCTGCAGTCGATTAAGGCGAGCGAGATGACGCCCATATTGCAGCGTATTCACGGTTCTGAAGGCGGAAGCGAGCTCCTGGACGTGTTGGTGAAGTACCTGTAAGCTATGCAAACCCCCTTTTGGTGCTTGTTTCAAGCGTTGTTGGGCTTGGGGGCGCTGACCCGTTGAGCAGGTACAAGGGCATGGCCGGAGGCGCGGCGAGCGGCGGACAGCGGACGCCGCTAAAGCCGGCTGGCTATCTCACGCCGCAGGCTACTGGGTTCAGTCAGATCGGCACGCGGCCGGGCTCGACGAACGAGTCCACCGGCGGTGCTATGAGCGTTCTCCTGAGCTGGCACGAGAAAGTGGTGGATGTTGCGGGCTTGGGCAGCATAGGACGGTGCATGACCGACAGGCGTAAGGTTTGAAGCATGGGAATGGTCACGGGGTTCTCTTCAAGCTAGGAAAAGACGAAGAAGAATTCCTCTGCTGTTTTACGTTTGTTCTATATCACGGCGCTTATTCCTAGAATTGACTTGGTTGCTGATGGAATTGGACTTCTATCTTGTGGCTGCCTTGGTGACTGCCTCGGATCATGTGCATAGATCTTTCAGACTGATCGTCTATGATTTGGACCCTATGTGGATAGGGACTAGTCTACCGCTTCGAGGAAACAACGAAATGGTGGCACCTTCCAACCTACCTGGGTTCTTCCTCTTGTCGCTCCTTCCACGTCTGCCTCTGTTTCAGGTTTTCCAACCTCGACGCTTTTCCGACTCTCACTTTATCAGCACCAAGCAACCCTTTCTAATTCGTCACGACTTCGTCCAGTATTCTTCTTTATTGTAGCAACCCTCATCGTTGACGTGTTTATTTATCGCATCATACCTAGCACCAAACCCTTCTAGTTCACCGGCTTCCTGGACAGCATCCCACAAACGCCCTCACACAGTCATCGAGGAAAATTCTTGAGGACCAACTGTCATCTTCAGCGTGGCGTCTGTCTGCCCGTACACTATTTTTCATATACACCTTCAGATGCTGGGCGCTACATTGTATTTCCGATCTCCCACCAGAAACACGGCGATCACATCTCGTCCTTTCGTAGCCCCGAACTCCTTGTTTCCGGTTGTCATCGAATAATGACCAAGTAGGGATACTCATCTCTCGTTTGTGAACTCACTTCGGCGACTTCCTACTTCACGGCCAAATCATATCATACGCCTCTCTTTACATCTGTCAGCAGGATCAAGCGGATCAGCCATTATTCCCTAGACATGTCATATTCCGGACATAAGTCCCATGCACCGCAGCGCTGTGGGCCATGTGACAGATGGTTTGCCAGCTCGGATGCAATCCAGCAACATTGGAGGGACAGTTGGCTCCACCGAGATAATTACTGCTCATCATGTAACCGTTATTTTGTGGGATTGACGGCAGTCCAACAACACTGGAGGGATAGTCCCCTTCACGAAAAGAGCTACTGTTCATCATGCGACGAGTATTTTCCGGATTCGTCCACATTAGTCTCGCACAACGCAACAAAACACCTTCTAGTATGTGGGGAAAATGGCTGCACAGAAGAGTTCACAGACAAGGACCTTCTAGATGCTCATGTTGGGGAGAACCATTGCGAGTGTCTGTTCCGGTCTTGTGGTCTCGAGTTCACAAAGACTCAGCTTGAGGATCACCTATATTTCAAGCATCTATATTGCAGGCAATGCAATACTTACTTCGACACCGATATAGATTTGAAAACCCACAGGCAAAGTAGCAACGCACATTTCTGGTGCCCGAGCTGCTGCATCGAACTTGCCTCAGCTGCACAGCTTACCGCACACTGTCGAGAACATCATTACCATTGTGGGACTTGCAGCGAGAATTTTTTCTCGAAGAAGTTGTTTATCGATCACTTGGCCTCCAGCATCAAACATTACTTCTGCAGAAAGTGTATAAGGGAGTTTGACACCCCAATTCTTCTGGCAGAGCATTACGACCAGCCCGGCAGCTGGCCAAGAGGAATCCAACACCATTACTGCTCGAAATGCTTCTGTGACTTCCAGGATCCGGAGAGCCTGAGGAATCATTACTTCTGCTCCGACGTACATCATTTCTGTTACTCATGCAAACTACATTTCTCCTCGAAAGCGGCCCTAACAGCACACCTCGAACAGACGCAATCTCATCCCTACTGTATTGGCTGCAGGATAGCTTTCAAGAGTCCGGCGGAACTGATGTGTCATATCATTCAAAATCCTACGAGTCATTACTACTGTGGCCAACGTGACCTCAACTTCCTCACGTCTGACAAGTTAGACCTTCACAAGGTTGAAAGTAAGGATCATCACTACTGCGACTCATGCCAGATCGAATTTCCCAATGATGAGTCGTTACAGCTGCATCTGGAGTCAAAGCATCGCTTTTGTCGCCAATGTTCGCAAGCTTTTGCGACTCCAGATGATTTCGCAACCCACAAGCACAATAGCGAGAATCACGTCTTCTGCAAGCCCTGCGACATTGACTTCGCGCATAAAGGAGCATTGAAAACCCATTTGGTTGACGCACATTGTTACTGCGTCCGGTGCGAGGAAACATTCTGGACAGAGGTCGGGCTTGAAACGCACAAGCGACTGAGTTCCGCTCACCACCAATGCGATGAATGTAAGTTGGATTTCCAGGAGGAAGAGACCCTAAGTGTCCACCTGCAAGCAAACCACCCTTACTGCGCCTCATGCAAATTTACATTTGACAGTCTTCAATCTTTGGAGAATCACAGACGTGAAGCTCACAAGGACTGCTACTGCGTGGAATGCAAAGTAGTGCTTGAGAACGCAGAATTTCTGCCTATGCACCGGTTGCTCAAACATAATTATTGCCGAGAATGTGACGTGTCATTTGAGACTTTCGATGGGCTTGAGAAACACAGAAAAGAGAGCACGAAACATCACTATTGTACCAAGTGCAGCCTCGATCTTGCCGACGCGGAGACTCTCATTCTTCACCGGGAGGCCAAGCATCGCTACTGCCGAGCGTGTGACGAGTCGTTCGCGACGGCCAACGCTTTTGATGAACACAAAATCTGGAGTCAAAATCACTTTTACTGTTGGAAGTGTCGGCTTGACTTTGCGGAAGACGAATCCCTGATCTCACATCGCGAGGCTAAGCATAACTATTGTCGGGTTTGTGATCAAACATTCGAAGACTCCGAAGCGCTGAATGAGCACAGAACTGTTGGTGACAGGCATCATGACTGCAGAGACTGCGGCACAGAGCTCTCTAACAAGCAGAAAGACGACTCCTGTGTTCCTGCTGCGCATTCGGCTGCAGAAGCTGTAAGCCCGCGGACACATATCACACCAGGAACTGAAGGATTGGATGATACTAAACCAAATGATGACGCCTCGTCTAAACAAAACCCCGCTGAAGATCACGGAGATGTCTCGATTGAGCACGCCCCTGTTGAAGATCCTGGAGATGCTTCGATTGACCATACCCCGACTGAGCGTGCCCCAGATGCGCCAACTGAAGATGCCCGACCTCTCTCGACTGACCCTACCTCGAATGAGCCTATTCCTATTAGTACTGCAGCCACCAGCAGGCCTCTAGGGTTAAAGGCGTCTCGCGTGTTCCAAGACGTGCTTCGAACACTTAACGAAGCAGCAAGGGCCACCAATAAACAACCCCAAATGGAACCAGTCATAGAAGCCAATGTATCCAGCGAAAAAGTCATTATGAATGGGGACACAAGAGATGTTACCATCCCAGAAGTGACAGAGATGCCTCGACGTTTGGTGGACTCTCCAAAGCCAATGATAAAGGTTCTTGAACTAGAGGCGAAGGCCCATAATCTATCGAAGAGGCTCCCTGGATTGGAGTTGATTGCTTCTCAGCCGGAGAAGAAAACTCCTGGAAGAGTTGTCAAACTCAAATCGTCGGCGGGCGGAGAGAATTCGTCTTTGAACGACACCCGAAAGGCTAAGGTAAGTGAACATCCGTAATTATGAATCTTTCTGGGACCATAAGTGGGCCATAAACTAATAAAAAACAAGGTGCAGGCAAAAGCTGAAGTGAAGTGTATAATCTGCCCAGAAACATTTCCCTCCAAGATCGATATGATCAAACACTGTGAGCGCGAAGAATGTTACATTTTGTTGCCGCAACTCTACGCTCTTCTGAGGAAACATGATACGCAGAGCATATTCACGACGGGCTTCATCTACACCTTGCCAACGAGCAAAGAAAATGACAAGACCATGGACATGTTTCGGAGCGACATATCAGGATCACCCAAGTGCCCTCATTTCGGAAAGGATTTTGTTGAGAAGACGGCATTGGAAGGCCATCTGGACAGTGACGTCCACCAGCCTCGTCGTTTTAGATGTCCACGAGCCGACTGCGCCTCCAGTTCTTTCATCAGCTTTGGAAGCTTGTTGGATCATATCGAGGAGACCGATTGTGCAGCTTGGATCAAGGTCCAGGAGACAGAAGGGATTGAATACCTCAAAAGCTACTTCATCTGAATGTCGAGGCATCGATAGATCAGTCCACCGATTCTGACGATTGCAGGAAAGGGTATCGAGGAATGACCACATGTACAGAATCTGGCATCCGGTCCACTGTTGCTTGCTAAGATGTTGCATGGAAGTTGATAATGTACCTGGAATTGGGATGAATAACGGATATACAAGTAGCTAGAAACAGGGAATAGATGCTGCACACAAAGGCCACAACATAATCGCGGTAATGAATCGGTAATCAGCCTGTAAATTATCTTTACTTTTATTCTAGGACATCCTTCAAATTGACCTGACCACTGCCTCTCGGTAGCGGCTTAGCCTGGTCCTTACCCTCTTTCCAGCCAATCATGTATATCATACGGAAAGTGGCCGGTATCGAGCCATCCTCGTTCCCATGAAGTTCCTTATATATGGCATCACCCGCCAGCAGCACATCACGACGGATGCCTCCCATCTCACGCCCCAGCACGGCGCTGCTCTCGCCCATGGCCTGCAGGTCCTGCATGAGGGCGAACATGTCCGGGTAGTCGACGATGATGTCGTCGACGTCGACGGTAAGCATCTTGAAGCCGGCGCGCTGCAGCAAACCGCCGACGTCGCGCACGTCGGCCAGGGGGCTCACATGCGGCGAGATGCCGCCGCGACGCTCTTGCTCGGCCAGCTGCAGCGACGTGCGCAACTCGAACAGCGTGTCGCCGCCAAACATGGCGCCCACGAAGGCGCAGTCGGGCTTCAGTACGTTATTGATCTGGGCCAGCAGCCCTGGCAGGTCGTTGATCCAATGCAGGCTCAGGCTCGAGAGTACGAGGTCGAAGGTGTCGGCGCCGTAGGGTAGCGTCTCCTCGTCTGACAGCACCTCGCGCACGAGGTTGAGCGCCCCGGCCTCCTGTCCTTCTTGCGAAGAAGAGGAGGAGGGCGGCGGTGACCAGAGCGGCAGGTCCGTGTCCCGGTACAGCAGCGTGCGCGAGCTCTCGGCGGCGACCAGGCGCCCGACGCGCGCCGAAAGGGGCTCCGACGTGGGATGTGACGGGTCCGGGTTCGGCCGCACGAGCGCGCGCGCGATGTTGCACGAGTTGGCGCCGAGGTCTAGTACCAGCGGGTACGTGCGCTTGATGTCGAGCAGCCGGTCGCAGAGCCGCGTCGCCACCTCCTCTTTCAGGTAGTCGGCCTCCCGGCTAAGCTCCGCGTTGGACGCCGCGCGCTCCTTCTGCAGCCATTTCGTGCGGCGGTTGAAGACCTGATGGATCGGCGGGCTCGGAGAGTGGATTGCGTATGGCCGTCGGCACGAGATGGCTGCTGTTACTGCTATCCTCGGACTCGGGCGCGATATTGATAGCGGCTTAGATGGTAGATGCGCCCTTGCGAGGGACAGCAGAGAGCGGCGCATCCTCTCTACTACTCAGTAATCAATTGGATGCTGTTCACATCCTGACCGAGGATGTGACGAGCTGTTCAAGGCTTGATTTTGGGGATGATTGGTCTGTGACGTCGACAAAACAATTGACAACGCAGTGGAAGCTTGAGCCACAGATGGATGTAGCATGAGCCACACGCATATGTACTTCAACCCCCGTCAGACCCATACTTAAGCGGGTTAAAGTGGATTGTGGCGCGTGACCTCAAGCTCCCTTAGTCCCTAAAGGGTTAGATAGAGTTACTTCGCTACCTCTGGGCTCCAGATAAAGTCCGAATTGCCCCCAAAGCATGCAGATGCAGGTAATGGACCGACCTTCTTTCCTTTCGCAGCACCTCCTGATGCGACATTGGACTTTCGAGGCGACAGACATACAGAGAAGAAATTCCCCTGGACGTTGTATTACTGACGCTGCGCCGTTTGCTTGCTGCAACCTGCAGAACCGGTAATTGAAGGGCTCATCGGAATTCGAGAATCGCATCTATACCCACCCCCTGTGCCTCACGCGCTTTTGCCCTTTGGTAAACGACGGAAATCAAGGGTCCACGGAATCAAACCAAGTCGGCTGGTACCCGTTTTAGACTTCTGTAACCGGAAAGTATTTGCGAGGGAGCGAACGACGATCCCTTGTTAGAGGGCAGAAATCGCGGTCCGACAAAATCGGCTCGCTCCATATTTATAAGCTAAACACTCGATGATGATTGTCGATTGAGGGTCGAAAGCCGCGGTTTGAGCGCGCTTCTTGGGAATTCTCGACATCGAAACGAGGGACGTCATTCGTCATACAGCAACCTCTAGGATAACCATCCATTAATAATAGTCGGAAGGAAATTTGACGGGTGGACGAGTCGGAATTCGGGAGATTGTGGTGTAAGAATAGGAGGAACTCTCTCCTAACGGCCAATATACCACCCACTACTGCTACGCGACACCGCACGACACGACGACCTTCTCGACGTCATGGCTTCCTCCGCCGCCGCCGGCTTCCTCGGCCGGTCCAACACCTCCAACTCCAACATGCGTGGCCTTGTTCAGTTCATTGCCGACCTTCGGAATGCAAGAGCACGAGACCTGGAGGAGAAGAGAATAAACAAGGAACTTGCGAACATTCGGTAGGTTATTGGGCTCCCTCTACAGCATGCGATGAGCGTTAGAGCTCGAGTACTAATCATATGCTGTTTCAATATACAGGCAAAAGTTCAAGGGTACGTATGCTATGTTATACAGCTAGCCCCCGAATGATGTCCATATCACCTCCTCAGGTCAGTGTTGCTAATGGACGTTAGACGGCAACTTGAGCGGTTATCACAAGAAGAAATACGTCTGCAAGGTATGCCTGCTGCCAAGTTAGGAGAACTATCATCAACCAAGTCTGACGCGTTGTGCCTATAGCTGCTGTATATATACATTCTCGGCTGGAACGTCGATTTCGGACACCTTGAGGCCGTCAACCTCATCTCGGCCAGTAAATACTCGGAAAAGCAGATTGGATATCTAGCCATGACTCTATTCCTACACGAGAAGCACGAATTGCTGCATTTGGTTGTCAACAGTATACGCAAAGATCTCTTGGACCACAATGAGCTCTTCAACTGTCTGGCCCTGCACGCGATTGCCAACGTGGGAGGTAGGGAGATGGGAGAGGCTCTGAGTGCGGAGGTTCACAGGTTACTGATATCCCCGTAGGTGCCCTGGAGTGCCCGCAGACGACCCTTCTGAATCTAACCGCATGCTAGGACCTCAAAGGCTTTCGTCAAGAAGAAGGCTGCATTGACTCTGCTGCGTCTATACCGTAAGCATCCAGATATAATCCAGCCTCAGTGGGCTGAGCGGATAATATCTCTAATGGACGACGTCGATCTCGGAGTTGCCTTGTCGGTAACGTCTCTGGTCATGACCGTTGCCCAGGACAACCTCGATCAATATATGGGCGCTTATGCGAAGGCCGCGGCCCGGCTAAAACGGATAGTCGTTGATGGCGAGTACACGGCTGATTATCTGTACTACAAAGTCCCATGTCCATGGATACAGGTCAAGCTACTACGGTTACTGCAATACTTCCCGCCGTCCGGTAGGTACCCCGATGGTTAACAATGGTTCATGGGCTAACGAGTGGACCAGAGGATAGTCATGTGCGGGGAATGATACGGGACTCGCTGCAGAAGATTTTGAACTTGGCCATGGAGACGAACAAAAATGTGCAGCAGAATAATGCTCAGAATGCTGTCTTGTTTGAGGCTATCAACCTCATCATCCACCTCGATACCGAACATGCTCTCATGAAACAGATATCTTCCCGCCTGGGCCGCTTCATTACATCTAGGGAGACGAATGTCCGCTACCTAGGTTTGGAGGCCATGACGCATCTCGCAGCACGTGCCGAGAACATCGACCCTATAAAGCAGCACCAGGACGTGATCCTCGGGTCGTTGAAGGATCGCGATATCAGTGTCCGGAGAAAGGGTCTCGATTTGCTATATAGTATGTGCGACTCGACCAACTCCGGCCCGATCGTCGCGGAGCTGCTGCATTATCTACAAAACGCGGATTTCGCGATCCGGGAAGAGATGGCCCTGAAGATCGCGATCCTGACAGAGAAATACGCAACCGATATCCAGTGGTACATCAACGTCTCACTAAAACTGGTGGCCATCGCTGGCGATCACCTCAGCGACGAGGTATGGCAGCGAGTGATCCAGATCGTCACCAATAACGAAGAACTGCAAGTGTACGCGGCGCAAAATACCTTGCAACATATCAAGCTGGACCACTGCCATGAGACCCTGGTCAAGATTGGTGCATATATTCTCGGAGAGTTTGGTCACTTGATAGCTGAGGAGAAAGGATCCAGCCCGATCGAGCAGTTCATGGCGCTATCCTCCAAGCTGCCGGCGTGCTCGTCGAGCACTCGTGCTATGATACTGTCCTCATTCATCAAGTTCGTCAACTTGTTCCCGGAAATCAAGCCTCAGCTCCTTCATGTCTTTGAAATCTATAGCCACGCCCTAGACCCGGAGCTTCAACAAAGAGCATGCGAATACCTGACCCTGGCAAGTCTACCGTCGGACGACTTACTCCGAACCGTCTGCGACGAGATGCCCGCTTTCCCTGAGAGGCAGTCAGCACTCCTCTCGAGACTCCATCAGAAGCATGCTAATACTAGCGACAAGAGGACTTGGGTAGTGGGTGGAAAGACAGCTAACCAGGATACCACGGAGCTGAGTATGGCCAAGAGTCCAGGTCTTCGCAGGACATTCAGCACGAACGGTTCAGTGAATGGCAACGGCACTGCGAATGGGACATCAAACGGAACAAATGGCCACTCGAAGGATTTGGCCGGTCTTGACATGAACGCCGCGCCGATGGAACCAAAATTATTGAAGACGCCAAACCTGGCCAGTGCTGCACATCTGTCGCCAGGTTGGGAGCCTGGCTATTACAAGTTGCTCCTCAAGGGTGACGGAGTGCTGTTCGAAGACGGG
Source organism: Monosporascus ibericus (assembly GCA_004154915.1). Taxonomy (NCBI): domain Eukaryota; kingdom Fungi; phylum Ascomycota; class Sordariomycetes; order Xylariales; genus Monosporascus; species Monosporascus ibericus. The sequence continues at coordinate 44,039 of QJNU01000353.1, forward strand.
CAGCTGCAAGTCGGTGTCCGCTCGGAGTACAGAGGGCAGATGGCCTGCCTCATCCTATATTTCGCGAATAAGACACCGACCGTGGTGAGTTCGTTCACGACGACACTCGATTTGGATCAAAGTGAAAAGCCGAACCTCAGCTGGGACATCAAAGCCTTACCCGACAGCAGCATTATCCAAGGCGGGCAATCCCGACAGATCACAATGTTCGAGGCGAAGAAGGTTTTCACCAAGAGCCCCACCATTCGCATTAGCTATCTCGCTGGCGCCCTCCAAGCACTGACGTTGAAATTACCTCTTGCTGCTCATAAGTTCATGGACCCGGCGGATCTGACGGCAGATGATTTCTTTAAGCGATGGAAGCAAATCGGAGGTGCGCCGCGCGAGGCCCAGCAGATCATCAGGCTGGCGGATGTTAAGAGCGGTGCTCGGGAAATGACTGAGGGCTTCATCCGCAAGACTATTCAAGGCTTTAGATGGGGAATACTGGAAGGTGTCGATCCGAACGCCAAAAACTTCGTCGGGGCCAGCGTCCTTCATACCTCGGAGGGGGGCAAGTTTGGCTGCTTGATGCGGCTAGAGCCCAACTATGACTCACAGGTAATATAACGAGCATCAGCTTCCTCTTGGATTATTAATGCTGACCTTCCACTCCATAGATGGTTCGACTTACAATCCGAGCTACCGATGAAAGCGTTCCGCCGGTCCTACTGAAGCTGATGGAGGAGAGGCTAGCGGCGGGCGCTCCCGTAATACCGGAGCTCAAGGAAGGTCCGAGCCGGGACGACATATCGCAAACATTTAGTAATATCATGGTGGATTAGTAGATACCCACCTGAGATATTGGAAGAGAGGGTCGGGATGTTGAAGAGAGAACAATCATTCAATGCTTCTTGGGGCTGCATGAATACCTAAGGTACATAACTCAGGCTGATCTCTATTTTTCTTGGTCAGCCTCAGAGCTCGGCGTTCATGGGTCAGTTAGCATAAGATTCAAACAAGTAAACAGAAAACATATGACGATCTAACATCATTTCGTTTCAGTACGAATGGAGAAGCTTTTTGACCGGGTTGCTCCCCTTACATGTCCGTGCCTTGGTTTGTATGGACCAACCAACCTAGGTTGAGACGAATGCCATAATTAGTTCACGTCTACTAGCAATCTAAGCAAGTAGGTAGGCTGCCAGATAGTAAAGTAATGATACCTAAGGGAGGCAAGTAGGTCAGCTAGGTATACGGGAAAGTACCGCTTGAGATGGGATGATAGACCCGTCTCGTCACTAGACATGTCTAGAGCGATTGCTGTCAATAGGATGGAGGCTCGAGCCGTCCACTTCGCCCCGGCAACACCATGCCTAGGCCCATCCATACTCAAAAGCCACCTAAGCACCTCCTACCACGCAACGGTCCCACTGCATCGTCTGGTATTTCTTGTCTCCTACTTACCTCCCTGCCCAGTAAGAATGCAACATCTGCCCCTCCGTCCTGCCACTGAGCGTAAGACGTCCTCACCCTGAATCACTCAAGTTGTTCACTTAGTCACTGTGTCACACCTTTTTGACTTCACGCGGAGTTCACTTCATGTGCATCCGAACCGCGTGCACACCCACGCCCCTACTTGCCTACCTGTCCGCCCACCGACATACCTACGGCTTATAAGTCTCTCTCTGTCATACACTCCCTGGCCGACCCCAACACCCGGTGGATGGGCCTGGCAAATCAATACCTGAACTGGCGCAGCAAATAAGGGGCGTTATTGTATATTTGACTTTGTTGTCCTTTCTCTCCGTTTGCCCTGTATTTCCCTATGTCTCACTAGCGGTGTCAGATGCAGCAGACCACCGAGAGCAAGGTCCCGGGCGGCGGCCCCAAGCCCCCGTTCCCGACATTCGATGAAGAAGAAGGATACGAGCCGCTGCCCGTGATTCCCGTCCGGGGCGGCGGCGAGTCTCATTCCCATGCGGAGAGCATGCCGTCAAATACAGCGCCCGTGTCGCAACTGGGCGGACGGCAGCAGACGGACAGCAGAAGGGCGTCGTCGTGCTGTCAGGATCTCAGGGACTGGCATCGAGAGTCGTGGGATATCGGGAACTACCAGGATGGCCAGACCAACAGCAACCATCCCGATATCCATCACCGCCGCCACAACAACGTCCACAACTACAGCTACCCTGAAGGTACCCGCCAGAGGCACAGGACAGTAGATACGGAGGCGCCGGTAGCCGCGGGGCCAGTTGCCGGCCTAGCAGTTCTCGACCAACCCGCACAAGACGGCCAGAGAACCAACAACGACCTTGCCGCTGCTCCTGCTCGTCCTGCTCTACCGGAACAGCACCTATATCAGGAGCAAGGATGTTGCAACATGATAAAGGACGCCATTGGGAGTAGGGAAAAGTGCCATCGGTCGTCTTCGCCTCCTTCTCCTTCTCCTGCTCCTGCTGCTGCTGATATTCCTTCCCATACCGACAGCAACCACGACCGCTACCTCGGGGCCGGGCCGGGCGTCCCGCTCCCCCTGGCGCCCATCGACGACCTGCTGCAGCTGCGCGTGGCCTCCCCCCCGAGCACGGGCCGCCGCAAGCTCTTCAGCTCGCGGAAGGTGCTGTTCGCGCCCGTCACGCCCGCGATCATGCGCCCGCCTTCGTCCTGGTCCGGCCGTGGCGATGATGGAAAGCCGAGTTTCGATTCATCAAGAGGTGGACGAGGAGGAGCTCGGGACCCCGAGAGGGAGAGGGCCGCGGAGGGGAAGAAGTGGTGGCGGTGGAAAGGCACTGAAGGTGCGAGTAGCGGCGCGTGCGCAAATGGAAACGAGGAGGTGAAGGGATTAGACTCGGTGTCGTTGTCCGCCTGGAATAATGCCGGTGCGGGGACTGCGAGAGGTAAGTCAACCATAACCTCCCCCAATCTCTCCTTCGCTGGCCCCTTTCAGGATGACCAATGACTAGGGCGATGTAGGGTGGTCAGAATGCATTTATGGATTAACTGACGCTTTATTCTTCTCGCAAGATGCAATGGAGCTGTCACCCACGCAGAAGGCCGAGGTCTCCCGAAAGTTGCGGAGTCTGCCCTATATCACGTTCGCGGTGATTATCCTCATAAGTCTCGTTACTATCATCGGTACGTCTTTCTCTCCCTCTCTTCCGACCGTTTCGCTCTGTACTGTATCTAGCACCCTATCATAACTTCCATCTCCCCTTCTCCTTTCCTTGTCAAGTTATCGAAGCTGCATGCTCAGGTTCTCTGAGCCGTCTGATAGAGTATACGTGTAGCTCTACCGAGATTAAACTAGCTTAAAAGACACAGCCGCTGACGAACGTGCAAACACACAGGAGGCTACGGTTCTATCTTCGGCCAGATGAACAGGCACGCAAGCTACGGGAGCACCCTGTCCCCCTCCGCTACACATGGCGATCAGATCGTCAATGGTAGTGTTAGTGTGACTTCGGTGTCATTCAGCAGTTCAGCAGGTAAGTTTAGCCACCGTGACATTTGGACGCAAAGTTGTAAGGCGAATTGGAACTCTTAGAGGATTAGGCGGTCTAAACTCTACGATACGTGGTTATAGAGGATTGCTGATGAATGGTACGTGTGTAGGAGCCAAGCAATCATCGAAGAGCGAGACAGACGAGGCGCAAGCCTCCACAGAACTGCTGACCTTTGTTGGTACTACAAGTCTGCCTGAGGATCCGCAGCATACGTACTGGTACGTGATGCCGAAATGGGCTCATATATGCCCGACGGATACCAGAACCTTGATAACGTCGCCGCTCCCTACACAGCCAAACGATGACTATTTAACAATATGGGTGCCACATACTAAGACCACGACATTGTGCGATGGTCAGATCCACATACTCACAGCGACAATGCCGGATAGCTATATAAAAACTCGGACTACTAGTGATGTTGGCAGCACGACGACTGAGGATGAGTCTACGACACCATCTCCTCCTCGCCGTACCAAAGGGTATGATGGGTTTCAACCAGCTGCCACTGCCGAGCTCGTTGCCGGCCGGGCGAGGAACGCGCCGAAGATGCCTGTCCTCTTTAGTACAGTGACGGTTACGGAAACCCTCGTCGCTTCCTCTGCAGATGACACCTCCAGTTCGGCCGAGACTAAATCGGCGTCCTGTTCGGGGTCAGACTGTGAGTCTAGTCCCGCATCGGTCATTGCTTCCGATTATCAGTCTGGCGTATCGTCTTCGACCTGTCACACTGAGCTGTCAGCCCCTGGAGTAATGCCTAACACAACAACTTCCGGGACGGCTCCGAGCGAGACAGCACCCGGCATTTCGTATTGTTCCTTCACCGGCCGTCCGGATATCTACACGCTCTGCGCACCGGATCAAACTAGTAGCTCGAACGCTGCTAGCGAGACTTCTTCCTCTGCATCCGGTATGATGGCCGGGAACACCTTTGGGAAGCTGAAACGCCTGTGGAACTTCCGACGAGCCGCACACTCCGCGAGCCCCTGGAGCATCAGAGCAGCAGCGGCGTCGCTCTGGAATTCGGTCCTCGCCCTCGGAGGTGATGTTGGTCGAGTAGGAACTGCTAACCTGCGCTGGGACCGAGGACGGGTTGTGGTAGCCGTTACAGAAACGGAGGAGGCCTACCGAGAAGGCATGGGCGGCGAAACGGGTAACTGCAATTGTACGAACCCCGCCGAAATCGCCGACCTGAGGAACAGACTTGACTTTGCGCTCGACATCGTGCGCTCGCAGCAGCAGTTGCTTGATAGCCAACATGCCATGATTGCCCAACATAAGGAAAGCCTTGAGGGGGCGATGAAGCTGCTGGGAGAGCTCAGACGCGAGAGAGGCCACGAGAGGCGGCTGTTTACTTGATGGATATGTCTGTGATGTGGAATGAACTTACGACTGCGGTCGGGGCTTTTGCTAAGAAGATTGTTTACAGCGACAAAGCGCTATGACGCTGTTTGAGGGTCAGCAGAGGCGACTCTGAAGCAGCCAGTCATCGCCTGCCTGCCCACCTGTTCCGGCGTCTTCCCGTCCGACAAGCCAAATGGAATCAGCGGGGTATAAGAGGCCTGCCAGTCGCATGTTGGACTTGACTTTGGCTCGGGTTTTCGTGTGTTGGATTCCAGATAGTTCAGGACTAATGGTCCAGGGCATAAGAAAACTACCCAACTATAAGGGTCTGGCATTATACAGACGCAGATAGTTAGTCTAAGCGGGTGTCTTGCTGTATACCAACGTCGGTAGTCGCACTAGATTCACCATTAATTACAAGCAATTGTGTTCGTCTGCTCCATAACCGGAAAGTATATGTATAATGACGCCGATACGCCTCTATAATTAAACCAATATCTCCCCTGGAAGGGCAGATAAACGTATACCAGCCTCTTGCGAGGCACGCGCACAATCGAAACTTCCTAATTCCCCTCTCGAAACGAATAGGGGCTTAAAAAGGGGTGGACCCAGAGTTTTGAAGAGTTAACTGCCCTGGGTTGTGTAGTACAGTGAAGCTCCAGACCTTCTCAAACGAGAACCGTCTGTATAAGAGAGCAAAGATCTATTTAACCTCTGCTAATACTCGCCGTCGAGGATTTCTATACGACGGTAAGGGAGCTGGAATCCCTTTTCGACCAGCACAGATACAGGTATACCTATTTGGGAGAAGCCGACGCCAATATTCCGATACCGGCGGCCTTAGCACCCATGCGGGTCATCCTACTTTTTACATACGAAGTTACACCTGGGAATTTCACATAATAGTGTCTCACCGGATATGTAAAACAACGTTTAATTATTATTAGTATGGATCGAATAGAGCATCTAAGAGAGACAAATCCGCCGAGCTGCCCGAGGAAGAAAACTCACGTGTTCTGGACTCTATGCAGGGTCGCAGCGCAGGGGGTTAAATTACGCTCAATAATAAAAGGCGCGGGGTAAGTAAAAGAGGAAGTATAATTCAGCTCGCAAAGCGTAATCTCGGGATATCGATCTCCTCTCCCCTGGCCTCAGACCGCGTCATCCGCGGAAATCCGACGTCGATTGGCCGGACACGCTGAGGAAAAAAGAAACATCTCCTTATCCGGCTGATCAATTGATATGTAGCACCAGTTTGGGCAGTTCCCGAGTGCGCGCTATCGAACCACGGGTCCACTCGCGGCTCGCGCTGGACCCTGAATTCCACTAGGTTCGGATGGTTTGTAAGCCCTCCTCTGGCTGAGCCGCCTAATCTAGTGTGTATATAGATATGCGCTCACATTCCAGAGGTAAAATAGGCGATCAGGACTGACTTCTTCTTCCATACCCCTCTCTTGTTTATCACCAACGTTATATCTCTCTCTATCATGCGGTAGCCCTCTGTTTTCGGGGCTCGTATAGGTCTCCCTCCATATACTCTACATTTCTCATCAATCTGTCGGTGCCGTCGTTTCAGCGCCGAGTGTGTCTTCGTAGTTACTCTACCTAGCTAGCTGCCTGGGTCTATTATCCATCTTCTGTCTTCTCTCCCCCTTTATAACCCGGCTATCTGCCCTGGTAGCTATTCCTCCCCTTCTAGCCCTACCATATCATCAAACCCCCCCGCGCGAAGCAGAGCAAGTAGACAAATTCGAAGGTAGAAACAGACATCATGGCGGCAACAACAACGGCCATGGGGCCGGCGATGTCGGACGGCGAGGGCTGGTACGACCCGACCAAGATATGGACCACGCTGCTGACGAACCGCGGCTACTTCGCCGGCCTCCTGGTCCTGAACCACTCCCTGCGCAAGCACAGGAGTCGGTACCGGCTCAAGGTCATGGTCACGCGCGACGTTGAGCGCGACGAGGACTTCATGCGCGCATTCGCGGCTGCCGGCATCCCCACCATCGTCATCGACAAGATCGAGCCCGCACCCCGCGACGGCAAGGTCTACAAGGGTACCTGGGAGAAGCTCGCGCCTTGGGGGTTTACTGAGTATGAGGTATGTCTATGTTTGTGTGCTTGTTGGTTGATGATGTTCTTTTTCGAGTTTGCCGATTTGTGCGTTTCGTTCGGGCTCTGTCTGGTGGCGGCGGCGGCTGCGGTCGCGGTTGCTGCGCGCAGGTATTTTCTCGCAGTAGCGGAATGCGCGGATGTATCCATGTTGCAGCTTAAACGAAACCCCTGCAGTTGAGTATCTCCGTTGGGATGATTGAAGCGAAGCGACAGAAAGGCTGGTGGCTGTGTGGGAAATAACATATGGACGCTGGCTGGCTGGCTGACTCCCAGGGGGCTCCTTTTAAAGCGCGTCGTGCTCCTCGATAGCGACCAGATCATACTTCAGAACATCGATGACATGATGACGATGGACATACCCGAGGGCTGGATCGTAAGCACGCATGCCTGTACCTGCAACCCGCGCAAGCTGCCACACTACAGCAAGGACTGGTAAGTAACAGCAGCAAGCAAAAGACAGAGATGCAAGCCACTCTTCTCCCAAGTGTCTCTCTGTTTCGGAAGCCAAAAACTAACCGACCGAACCCTCCGTGCGCGCAGGATCCCCGAGAATTGCGCCTACACGGCGGCGAACCAGGAGACGGGCGAGCCGGCGCCCATCGTGGAGGGCTCGTCGCCCGAGAACCACCACCTGCTGAACAGCGGGACGGTGGCGCTGCGGCCCTCGCGCGAGCAGGCGGACGCGCTGATGCGCGCCCTCGACGAGCACCCGGGCGTGCCTTACATGCGCTTCTCCGACCAGGACCTGCTGGCCGCCGTGTACCGGGGCCGCTGGAGGCCGCTGCCCTACGCCTACAACGCGCTCAAGCCCATGCGCGCCTGCCACGCGCGGCTGTGGCGCGACGAGGACGTCAAGATCCTCCACTACATCCTCGACAAGCCCTGGCAGTCCCGCGCGTTCGACCAAGCAGACCCCGTGCAGGCCATGCACCGCCTCTGGTGGGACGAGTTCGCCGAGGTCGAGAGGGAGTGGCGGGAGGATGCTGCTGACGATCCGGAGAAGGCGCGCCTGTGGGAGGATGTTGTGAAGCCTGTCGTCGCGCAGGAGTAGGTCAAGAGGGGGATGGTCTTTTTCTCGAAGGGATTTGGATGTGATCTCAAGTGGAAAGGCTAGGATTCGGTCAGGGCCGGTTCGGGTTCCAGATCGGCGGGTTGCAATGAGTTACGATATCATTTTTCTTAGACATGGGGACGTATTCCTACTATAATACGTGTGGGGTTTAAGGGCGGGCCTGCTTCTGAAACCTAGTTATGCTGGAGGAAATATGAGCACTACCTGATATTTAGAGGGGGCTTGCACTTGGAATACGTCGTAATTTCTCGCGACGGTGTAACCTTGGGTGTGGATGGGTTGTCATGGTAAGACTAAATTCAGGGGTCAGCTTGAATCGTCTGGGCTGACTTGACCTTGCATAGCCTGTCATGTTACAAGCTTGGTCTACCATTTTTGCAAGAAGCTATGTAGTGTCCTGGGCTCTGCTATTAACACAGGCCATAGGTCCTCTTAGTGATCACGTTCATGGCAATCAGGATCAGCATTGTACAGTACCGAACTGGCAGCAGCCAGACATATTGTCAAGCTAGGTAGGTACCTCAAACCACGACGACCACCACCGTCGTCTCTACGGTCGCCGTGGCTTGCTCGAAAAGGAATATAGAAACAATAATTCATTCGTACCTATATGCATGCACCTGCAAACGCTCATTAGCCCACCCAATCCGAGCGTCCATCCTCTTCCCTCACTCCTTGATCTTCGCCTCGCTCTTGGGGCCCCTGGCGCCGAAGATGGTGCTCCCGACGCGGATTTCGTGGCTGCCGAGGGCGACGGCGCCCTCGAAGTCCTCGCTCATGCCCATGCTGAGCTCGAGCTCGCGTTCTTCCGGCGGCAGGCCGAGCTCGCGGGCCACGAGGTCGCGCTGCTTACGCAGCAGCAGGAAATCCTCGTTCTCGTTCTCCGGGGTCGTCGCCACGCTGCGCGCGATAGCGCCGATGGTCATGAGCCCCCGCAGGCGCAGGTGCGGCAGGGCCTCGACGGCGCGCGCGAGGGCCACCGTCTCGGCACCCGGCGCCGCCCCGGACTTGGACGCCTCGCCCGACGTGTTGACCTGGACGTGCACGTTGAGCTCCGGGGTCGCCGGGTCCGAGGCGATCAGCTCCCCTCGGTGCTTCGACAGGAGCTGGGCTTTCTTCTCCGTGTCCACGCTCGAGACGCACCAGAGATTCGGGATCTTGGCTAGGTTCTTGCAATGTCCTGTTTCGGTTCGCGGTGATTGTTAGTCTGGGTTTGGGGATTTGGGCTTGAAGTATGGGGAAAGGGGGCTTCCGGGAGCTGGTATGCGATGGGGGCAGGTTATTTGGTGCATATGTAACGGGCTAGAATCGTAGCTGTAGTGCTTGGTCTGAAGCATCGTACACATATCACGCATTGTCCCGTCCCGTGTGATATCTAAGTGGCTTTCTCGCCGTAGCCCATGAAGCAGGTTCAAGGCTACTTGGCAATCCCAGCACTCTGGTGAAGCTTACGTCTTACACGTAACGCCTTCATCGCCACCCATCACACCCCCGCCTACTTGTACCAGGTGCATAGCATCGCCCGTGCATCCTCAACAGCCAGGGCGGGGTCACAGCCGGCGCAGATGGTAACGACGCGCCACATTTACCAGAGAGAACCCTTTCCTCCAGCCTCCAGGGGGCCGGCATGACAGCCAACGGCTTAGCTTACAGATAACCGGGCATCAAGAACAGACAGGCACGCAGACGGATAGACAGAAAGCCTGGACTTACCAGACTGCAGCCCGCCGATGAAGTGCCACCGGATGTCGCGCGGCAGCAGCTCCGCCTTCTGGGCCAGCTCCTGCGCGTAGTTCTCGCCGAAGTGCAGCTGCGGCGGGTCCGCCTGCCGCGCCAGCGCCAGGATGTCGTTCGCCGGCTTCAACTTCGAGACAGCCACGAGGCGGACCTGCCGGGGAGGGTCAGCGGATGCAAATCGGAGAAGGGGGAAGGCGAGATGAGCGGCTCAGCGGGCAATGGAGGTGGACGCGTAAGTACGTAGTGAGAGGGAGAGCGAGGATCGGTAAATGAATCAGTGGGCAGGTACGGTGATACAAAATAAGATGGGGGTTTTAAGTTGCAGACGAGGAGAGGCGGAAACCGTAGGGCATCTCTCTATCTACCATCGTCATACATCTCACTCACTCATCCCCGAGCCGGGGTATGATGATCGGGTGCTCTCCCGGCCACGTTACAAGCAGCTTCGAAAGATGTGCGATGGGACACAAGTCGGTGATGATAAGCAGAGAACTGATAACCGGAGATGTAGACTCCGCGATGCATAAAACGAGAGAATCGGGTAAGAGAAAGAAGAGAGACACACCTCTCGCCCCTTAGCAACGGCTGCGATGCGCTCCCTCACGCCGCGGATCTGCGACACCAGCGCCGCGGCTCGGGACGGGTCGATCTTCATTTCCTCCGGGGAGTCGGTCATCTTCCGGCCATCGGCGATTTCGGACAATATCGGATGCTAGCTGTTTTGAAACAAAATTTGGTGTATACCTTGACTGAGCGAATTTATTCTTCAGTTGTCGACTCTTTTCTTTATGGGAAGTTGATCTTCTCATTGATGTCTGCTGACGTCGAAATTCAGCATCCTTGTGGAGCGGATCGGACAGTATGTATACTGTGGAGCGTACGGCCGGATATAGGAAGACTACGTAGGGGATGAAGGCCCACAGAATTCACATACACAAGGTCGGACGAGACGTATGTCGACGAGTCACTCTTTCATTTTCCTATTTTATCTAACCGTTGCGATATATTTCCGAGCACATGTAAATCATTTACCTAACTACACCAGGGCTCCGCGGCCACCAACCCGCAACAGCGCGGTCTTCTGCTCCGGGCTGATCTGGACGCTCGGCAGCGGCTTCTTGCCCGCCGCGGAGGGAGCTTGCAGGAACCCGACCGCCACGAGGTACGCCAGGTACAATCCCATGATATCCTCCGTTACGCCCGCGCCCCTGGACGGGTCCTCGCCTGTGAATTCGGCATCGGACTTGAGCGCCTGGGCAGCGTTCTTGTCGTCTAGCTCCGGCGCGACGGTGTCGGCGGGGAGATCGGTCGTCGCGAAGTGGAACAGTCCGAGCCTAGATACGGGGTATTAGTAAATCTATGTCCGGAGGAGGGGTTCAAACGAGCGAATGAGTCGGATGACTTACAGTGCGTGCTGCTCCTTGCTCGCGTCGCCTACATATTCTTGCAAGCTCTCGCTCCACCGCCTGTACGGCACCTCGGGGACGCCGTAGCCGTAGCTTTCGAGGCCGCCCAGGTACTCGCGGAAGGTCATCCTCGGGTGACCCGTCACCTGGGCCACGGCGAGGGGCTCGACGGGCGGGCTGAGGGCGGAGGCCACGACGACGCGGGCCACGTGGTCCACCGGCACCATGTTGATGGTGTTATCGATGCTCGGCCGCGACCCCAGCTGGATGCAGCCCTTAGCCATGCGGACCAGGAAGTCGTCCGTGTTCGTGACGCCTGACTTGGAGTCGCCGAGGACGTAGCCCGGCCGGATGATGGTCCCCCTGAGCCCCCTCTGACCGGCGGATCGGACGAGGTACTCCGCCACCCATTTCGATTGACCGTACCCTGTCCCGAGGCCCGTCGCGCTTCCGGAGAGGTCGTCTGCCTCGGGCACACCGGTACCGGCTTGCTTGATCGACTCCTGTGACAGTTTGACATAGTGAGGGGTGTCGAGGACGGAGGTGGAGGAAACGAATGCCAGCTGCTTTGGCTTGCCGGAGGCGCAGAGGCTGAGAATATCCAGTGTTCCCTGGACGTTGGAGGGCTTGAGGCTCGAATACGGTAATACCCAGTGCACCTGAGCACCATTATGAACGACGACGTCGACTTCTCCGGCGAGCTGGTTGAATTTATCCTCGGAGAGTCCAAGTCGTGGCTCGCCTAGACTGCCCGTGACGGCTGATATCCTGGGTTTCCACGATTCTTCCCATACACCGTACGCTGTGCACGACCGCCGAACACGATCGACGGCTTCTGACTCGTCCTTCGCCCGGACATGTACGATCACTCTAGCCTTAGGTTTCTGTCTGGCCAGCAAATCCCGTAGCAGGAAGGCGCCAAGGAAGCCAGTAGCGCCTGTCAAGAACACTGTAATGTCGGATGATGCGGATATTGTGCCCTCAGATTTAGGGAACTGTGCAGGAAGAGTCTGCTCCAGAAGCTTCGCGTCCATAGCGTAGTCCTCCCCTTTCTCCATCTCGCTCTCAAGGGTTGGTGACGAAGCCTGCCTCTCTATCTCTCCGGCGAAGGCAGCTAGTGTCGGATTCCGGAAAACGGTGTTCATCGTCAGACCGTGGCCGGGCCACTTCTTGTTGACTTGGAAAAGCATCTGTTGGGCCAGAATACTATGACCACCGATGTCGAAGAAGTTGTCGTCGGGCACGATGGGCCGCTTGATTAGGTTTCTCCAGATCTCGGCCACGTCCTTTTCAGCCCCTGTCATCTGGACGTCCGTGCTGACATGTGCCTCGTTCAGCGCGGCATCGAGCTCGGCCGCCTCCTTAAGGGGAAGTGCGGGCTTGTCTTTCTTTCCGTTGGGGTTCAGTGGGAACTTCTCGAGAGGGATGATAGCCTCGGGAATTGCGTAGCTCGGTAGTTTGGTCTTGAGATACGTCCTGATCTCCTCGGCGAGAGGCCAGAATCTGCGGATCCGTCCAGCGATTCCTTCGCCTGACGTATCATCCTTCTTTCCGTTCTGCTCGAGCCACGCTGGCCATTTCTGCATATCCGGCACCATATAGCTGACGAGGTATGATGAGTAGTCCTCCTTCTTCCGGACGACGGTCAGATTATCCATAACCATATCATGGTCCGCAAGGTGCTTATCAATCTCGCCTAGTTCGATACGGAAACCACGAATCTTGACTTGGTCGTCCGCGCGCCCGACACATTCGACGTCACCGCTGGGCAAGTATCTCCCAAGGTCTCCAGACCGGTACATCCTGTCTCTCGGACCCTTGTAGAACTCGCGCCAGGGCTCCTCGGAGAGCGTTTTGGCTGTATGCTTGTCAAGCTCTACCCATTTAGCGTTATCCACGAACCAGCTCTGGACGAACTTGGTCTCGTTGAGCTCCTTCGTTTTCTCGTCCGAGCCCAGATACCCTTCCGCCAGACCACCGGCGCGCACATAGATCTCGCCGATCTCGCCGACGCCACAGATCCTGTTCCGGTTCTCGCGATCTATAACTAGAAGTTGGACATCCTTCATGCCCCGGCCAGCAGGGATGACGTTGCCCATATTCTCTAGGTACTGCGGGTCGGCATTTCGACTTAGAATCTCGAAATAGCTGACGGCACGCTGTGTCTCTATATGGCATCTTAGGGTCAGTAAATGGCCTGGCGGAGATTGCAAGAGCCCATAAGAGCTTCAAAATCCAATGAGATGATTTGGGTTTCCGATCACACAATCTTGAGACCAGCCGACGAAGGGAGGTAAAGGGATTCATATGCTCACCTGTTGTGCCGTACATGTTGACAATGTAGCAATTCTCTGCTAGTCTTTGCAACGCCTTGCACTCCCGTTTGATAAGGATATCGCCTACGAAGAAAGCATGATGAAGAGCCGGGAACTCGGCACTAGCCCCTCCCACGAGGATCTGGCCCATTGCAGGCGTCAGGTGTGTTACTGTGGCACCGTGCTCGCTCATCCATTCGGCAAGCCTCTCGTGTTGGATGTCCTCTTTGTTTGGGACTTAACACTAATCAGAATCGCGCATACGAAGAATCCTACTATAACATCTAAATCTTATCATTTACTTACTGAGGATCTGAGCCGCTAAGAAGAGCGGAGTGAGAATGTCCCGCTGAATAGGGTCATGGGCAATACCACTTAGCATCGTGAACTTATCATTTGCGGTGAGTCGGAAGCGTTCGGACATCCAGTCGAAGTAGTAGGCCAATGAGAAATGGCGTCCTCGGACGCCCTTTGGCCTCCCTTCGGAAGTTCCTGAAGTGAAAGACAAGGTAGGGTGAGAGTCGGGTCCAACCACAACCCCGGGGCCATTCTCCTTTGCTGCGACTTGATCCGCAAGAATGTCTTTGCCGTCGATGCTTCCACCTAAGAGGGTACCATCATCCTTCAACTCTAAAGCCGGGACCTCTGTCCGCAAGTCTAGCGTCCCGCTGATAAAGGAGCGAACCTTGTCCGAGAGCTTGCCGGCCTCCTTAGTCGCCTTGTCGATGACTACCAGAGCACGAGGTTGTGCGACATCCAGATAGATGATCTGCCTATCCGGTGGGTAAGAGGGATCGATAACGGAGAAAGTGGCGCCTGCCTTCAGAATTCCCATCACAACCACGACCAGGTCGACGCCCCGGTGACTGTAAGACATGACGACCTCATTTCGTTGGATGCCGGACTGAACCAGATGATGCGCCAGAATATTGGACGCCTCGTCGATCTGACGGTAAGTGAACTCCCTCCTGGGAGAGGTCGGCGAGGCAGTCTCGACAACACATAGCCGCTCAGGGTGCTTCTTGGCGTTGGCCGAGAAGATGTCCTGGATGGCTCCCCGGAAAGCGGACCAGTGAAGGTCGCTTGTGGGATCTGGGAGGTCAATCGGCGCAGACATGAGAGAAGAGCGACGAGTTTACTATAAGTCAATCAGTTCTCAGGTTTAAGATGGGCTTATGAACTAAATCTCTCCCAAAGATAAAAGTGTAAAGTGAGTCATGGAACTATAAAGTGCCTGGCAGGGTTCAGGGCATCGGTCTAAGTGGTGTAATTGGTAGCAAATGTACGAAGCATAAATAATTTTAGCTCCGATTTTCGCACAAATTGCATTTTATAAACGCACGCCATTTCATTCTTCTCCGGTCATTGTTCTCATTACAAGTCCATATAATTACCGAATAGAGTCATTTCAGGCTCTTCGTATACATAATCCTCCCATCCTTTGTGTAAGCCAGCACCGTCATTGAATTATATGGAAGTCAAGCCCCTAACCAACCTGGGTGCTCACGAATGGGGGAGCTAATCCACGACCATAAACTTGTGCGTTATGGAAGTGTCATACTACCAAGCGAATACTTTTCCATGGATTCTGGGGTCTGCGGAATTTATTACAGATACTCCTGTCTGTAAGGGTATAAATGAGGTCCAAGAAAAAGACGTTCATCATAGGAGTTTAAGATATGATAAAGATGGTGGGGGCATTTCGCATGTGAGAAAGTTCGTAAGTATTGCTGATAACTTCCTTGCAGCGTGGGTAGAGTAGTGCGCCTTTATCGATAAGATTACAGTACAGGACGAAAAACATCCTGGAGACTCGAGACGTCGCATCTCGTCGAGAAAAGCCATGCATCATCTAGAGCCTTGTCTTCGACAACATTAGGAGATTCACCAGCCAATATCCTTATAAGGAAATTACGAGCCGTTGGGCAGGCTCTGCAATTTTTTTTTTCCAATGGCAGATCCCTTACTAACATCCTTATGCACTATTTGCCATATCCAACCTCCCAAATACAAATGCCCACGCTGCGGCACGCGGACCTGTTCCTTACCTTGCATTAAGAAGCACAAGAACTGGTCATCATGCAACGGGGAACGTGACCCGACAGTATATGTCCCGGCAGCGAAGCTGAAAACCGACGCCGGCATCGACCACGATTACAACTTCCTGACGAAGATCGAACGCTCCGTCGAAATAGCGGAGAAACTCCTAAGAGACGAGCGGGAAATATTACCGCAGGAGGGCCACAGTGCACAACGTCCTATCAAGAGAGCGCGTCTACACAAGGGTCGAAGCAGGGGCAGGGTCACCCCTGATGACAACAGCTCGCGGAGATGGGACAGGAACTCCCTCCAGCGCATGCATCGTCTGGGAATTCACGTTTCCTCTGTCCCCTTCGGAATGAGCCGGTCAAAGGAGAATAAGTCGAGTTGGAACAAGAGGACGGGAACCATCAACTGGCAGATCGAATGGATAGTCCTGGACGATGCGACTTCGGCAGAAAAGGGGGCGGCGCCTAAGCCAACGAGGATTATGCACAAGCTACTAGATCAGACGCCCTTGTATGTCGGATTCGTCAACAGCTTGGGCTACCACCGCTACCAGCAACTAAGTGAGCAACAGCGGGTGGAAGAGAAGAAGGCTCGAAAGAAGCAGCAAACCGGGTGTGATGATGCTGATATAGATGGAGAGTCAGCCGAATTTGGTCGAGATACCCAATCCGCTGCATGGAAGGCTCATTCTGCGCCTATACAAGTCCACGAGACAACTGCATGGGACAGCTCAGAACAGTTCGGGCACATGGCAGGGCCGACAGACGAATCACATAGGAATGACTACCAGTTCTTTTTCCAGAAACCGAAGAGGCCATCGAAAGCAGCTGAAACGCTCATCCCACTCGAGCCGACCGAAAATCTGGCTACCATCCTTCCCGGACTAGAAGTTCTTGAATTCCCGACAATCTGTGTTCTTCCTGCTGGCTCCCCTATCCCTACTGGGTATGCCTTAGAGAGCAGACCTAAGCCCAAAGACAAGACGACCTCCAAGAAGCGGAAGGGTTCTGCCCTAGTAGACTATGCCGAATCCAGTGGTGAGGGAGAGGATGGTATGGGCGAGGAAGAGGAAGAAGGTAATGATACCGAGGGGTCTGAGGATGGTGAAGTTCAGGATCAAGACCCCGTGGAAGAAGCCGACACTACAAGCAGCTCAGGGTCAGATTCCGAATTGCATATTGACTAGCATTGAAGGATTGGGTAACGCCTAAAGCTTTCAAGTGTTCTGGCATTCTTCCAGTCTGGTGTAGTACGTCTCTGGTAGTCGTGGTCATCAGCTAGATGGCTACCACCACTCGTATGTCTAGATCTACCTAGCCAGAAACCTGACATACGCGAGTATAGCCGCCTCCTGTATATTTATTTCTCCCCTTGAAAAGGTGCAGGGAAAAGGTACCATAATGTATAATGCTTGATGTTCCGATCTACGAGATACACTTTACCGTACTGAAAGGCAACTGCCAATATCTGCCTTATTGCAGTTGGAAGCTTGGAAGAGACATTGGGAGGAATCACGTGGCAGTGCAAGCTTGCGCCACAAACCTGATCTCGGTACCTAGCGTTGAATTACGTACCTAACATAAAAGAAGGTCCACGACCCAAACCCGACACGGTTTCCGGTGGCTGAAAAACTTCGGTACCGTTCAATTTGGGTTTAGCGCTTGCACTAAGTTTGAATTGGAACCTTTTGAATAGATTTCCTCAGCCTCCTTGTTGCTGCTGCTGCTTGTTGATCCTGATTCCCTATTTCCTGATTCCTGATTGCAAACTCCCAAACTTTGCTTGGTACATCACACACTTCTTCGCAGAGTGGTGCGCAGCACATCTGACCACCTCCTCACCTCTTCTTGTCGTCTCCTCCCCCCTCTCTAATCCTTCCATCTTCTCCAACCGTTTTCCTGCGCCTTCTCTTCCTTATTCCATTTGGCGCGCCAAGCGTTAATTTCTTCTCTCTTCTATAATTTCCCCGCCTTCTTCTACATCCTCTACGTGCACATATGTGTGCTGAAGTTCATGAATTATGTCTGAATTTCTTGGGTACGTGTCCATTGGTCGCATGCGACGTTGAGTCAACCAGCGAGTTGGGGGTCACTGACGAGATGCCACCTTCTAGCTCACGCATATCTCTAATCTCCAAGAGTGACATCCGGTACTCCGGTGTCTTACATGAGATCAATTCCGAAGAGTCCACCGTTTCTCTCGAGAATGTCACATCCTTTGGCACCGAAGGACGGAGAGGTAATCCGGACGAGGAGATACCGCCCGCGGATCAGGTCTACGAGTACATTGTCTTCCGAGGAAGCGATGTGAAGGATCTCCGCATTGAGACACCGGCTCCTCCCAAGGAGAACAAGCCTCCTAAGATGCCCGATGACCCTGCTATTCTTGGAGTAAGTCGCTTCTTTCACTTCACCGGAGACAAAGCCCCACGTCCTGATCATATGATGAAATATTTCGGATGTAAACCTAAGTTTACTGAAAAAGCGCAAACAAACCTCGTGTTGATATTTCCGTTGCCTTCCTTCTGATTATCCAAGGAGAATGCTCGTTTCGGTCACCTGTTGAAAGCACACAATCTTTCGAGATGCTAACCACGAAAACCTGCAAACAGGCTCGTCCCCGGCCCGCTGGCAGTGCGCCCGGTCCAGGCCTCGCCGGCCAAGGTCCTAGCAACAACCAGCAAGGCCCTGGACCTGTAGGCTTTGGTCCCAGCCAGTATCAACCCAACCCCTTCTATCCTCCCGGTCCTGGACAATGGGGACGCGGTGGACCTGGCCCCGGACCGGTTGGCTTCAACGGAATGCCCTACCCTCCTCCCCACCCTAGCTGGCTTCCTCCGGGTCAGGGCTTTCCGCCTGGTGCACCCGGTCCTTGGAATAGCTTTGGGTACCCCCCCCCTGGGCCTCACGGACCCGCCGGCGCGCCTGGTCAGGCCAGGGGTGTTGCACCACAACCGGATATCAAACCTGCTCCTATTGGTGCTGGCGCTGGTGTCGGTGCCGATCCTGGTGCCGGTCCTACTGCAGATAAGCCAAAGCCGGTTGGCACTCCCCAGGCTGCGGAATCTAAATCTCTGAGCCAGCCACCGGTCCAGGCTGCCGCGTCGGCCGGCCCTGCTCCTACCCCGCCAGTTGAGTCGAAGCCCTCAGTTGCGCAAGTCAAAGCTTCAGCAGATGCGCTATCGACGAAGTCTCCAGCCCCAGCTTCTTCCGCCAATGGCAAGCCCGCCCCAACCGGCCCTAAGAACCCTCGAGGAGTCACACCTGCAGTACCTATTCCGACCGCTATTCTCTCGAGGTCAGGACCTCAGGCCACTGCTGTGGCTGCCACCGTCAAAACCGACGCAGAGCCGAGCAACGCGTCTAATGCTGTTAGCTTGAAAGATGCCACACAGGCTGCTAAGGAGGCTGTTGCTGTTGCAATGGCTAAGCTCAACAACCAAGCGAAATCTACTGATCCTAACACGACGGACTCTACGACGGTCAACGCAGGCCAGATAGACAATTTGACCAAGAGGGTTAATGAAATGAGAGTCAATGCCGCCACTGGTGGCAGAGGTCGTGGTCGAGGCGGACGATCTCGTGGTCCCAATAAGGTTGAAGTCCCAGATGCCGACTTCGACTTCGAAACGGCCAACGCCAAATTCAGCAAGCAGGATCTGGTGAAAGAGGCCGTAGCAACCGGCTCCCCGCTGGGCGAGTCCGCCAACGGAGCTTCATCAGAAGTCAACGAACCCGAGGACTCCTCGGCTGCTCCTGCTTATAACAAAACAAAATCTTTCTTCGATAATATTTCGAGCGAGGCCAAGGACCGTGCAGAGAATGGTGGCCAGAAGCCAGGTGGGCGCGAGTGGAGAGGCGAAGAGCAACGCAAGAATATGGAGACCTTCGGACAAGGTAGCGTCGACGGCGGATACCGAGGTGGATATCGCGGCAGAGGCCGCGGACGTGGACGAGGCGGTCGTGGAGGATATGGCTCCCGAAATCGGGGTAGTGGTTTTCGCCAAGCGACACCTCAGTAGCCCTGAGAAGCAGAACTGATAAACCCCCCAATCGGTCGACTCACGGCACGGATCCGGCACTGTTGATTCCATCGCACTGGATCCGGACGAGCTGCTGAAAAAGGACTCAGTGCTCATAAACTTTCGTCTCTTTTTCTAGCATATGAATCATTACGACAGCGTGTACTATATGAAAGCGGCCTTACTAGGCTCACTCACGAATTACGTGGACAGGCGGCAGGCGTTGTCGAGGGTTAACGAAAAGACCATTTGCGGGTGAAAGTTTTCACAAAGGGCGGTACAAGGTCCAGGGTCTGGTCTTGGGGAGTTGCCGTGCGTTCTGGTATTTGACACGACGAGCATGGCTAAGGAAGTTGGTTGGTTTATGAGCGCAGGGAGGTTTGGTGTTTTGTTCTCTTCGCCGTTTCAGGCGAACGGAGAACGGCCGAAGTGGCTTGATATCATAACTGCATTCCTATCTGACAACCCGCACAAGAGACTCAATCGAAATGAGTGCCGCCAAGGAAAAGGAAAAGTAGGAAATTGTGGGGCTTGACGTAGAGGTATGGTATGGCGGCCTGGCAGTCGATCAGATCGCAGGCTCGTACACATTCTAGCGTACAGCAGCTAATATAGCATCAAGTCTACCGTGACTATCCGCGCCGTTTTTGGTCTTGTATTGATTAGGCATTCTCCCATCTCTGTGTAGTCGTGTTTATGGAAGTCACGTCCACGGCGTGTCTCTAGAAACTAAGCATGGCTAAGACATGGAGCGACTATTGCTTGGCTGGCAGGACCAAGGTTGGCTCGTTATCAGTCCGTATTTAAATCTACATCAAGGGGGCCACGTCGAATTAGTGCCCTCTATTTGTGAATAGTTGTTGACCATGATATTCAACCTCCTAGAGAGGGAGCGGGGAGTACGGGTATACAGACCGAGCAGTTGGTGAATGCGTTGCCAAAACAGAAAGCGGCACCCCAATGCCGCTAGGATATGGATGGTCTTCTCGGTGCACCTTTTCCCTTCAGTGTTTTCACGGACGGGAGGGGCTGGGGTGCGTAACGGGTATGCCACGGATCCGGGCGAAGACTGGGAGGGCTGACCTGTATATATCCCATATGAAGAGACACAGTACGACGTCTTTCTCCCCTCGGCTCGCCCGAGGATCCAACCCACTTTTCCAAAGGGGCCTTCCGCCTAGCCTTTACGCACCCCGACCTGGTCCGCCTGCTTCACACCGCCAGAAGAGAGTTTCGGCTTACGATGGGACGATTCGATGCTTTATGTACCATGCCGTGGGTACGGTTTCGCTTTATTTCATACTAGCTTGCTATAGAGTCGTATACAGCGGACTGCGGCAGGGAACGACGCGGTCATTTGATAATCACTCCATATTAACGAGGCATCCAAACACAACACGTCTGATAGTCGAGAAATTACCCGGCAAAGGCCGAGCCATATCATCCTCTTCCGCCTGCATATTCTGCTCCCAGACCTCCATCCGTAGATTGTATCTCGGACAAAGATCCCTATAAGCCAGTTCCAGGCAGCACCCGCACGTACGTAGATATCCACTTGAAGAGAAAGGGGGAAAGCCCACTATTACTCACGTCCTCCTCAGACGCGGCATCCGCTCCCTGACGCCGGCCTTACAGCTCGAGGTCGATATCCACGGCGCCGAGCATCCCGACGGCCCCCTCCTCCGCATCGTCCGCGTCGCCCGCGGCTCACTGCGCCCTTGGAGCTCTAGGACTACCGCCGCCTATGGACATAGATAAGGTGAATAAGTGTGATCTCTCAGGTAAGTGCTGACGATGAGTTAGATACACGGCTTTCGCCATCGTTAGATGCTTCGCCGAGGGAGTTTTGCGGATCCCCCCTTGGGAGAGGGCAAGGATGTTGTAGGGCTATTGTTTGTGCCGGAGCGTACGGGCATGTATGTAGTCGGTCGGAGCTTCCGGGATCGTCGGGCGCCCCGCCCCCTTGCGGCCACACCCCGGCGGAGCTCCCGGTCCGACAACACTGGCCAGGAGTTAATGACACGCATCCCCACGGGTTTTTGCAGGATATAGCCAGTAGATGTACATTGCTCACATGATCCGGATTTGAACCTAACCAACTAGGTAGTTATATTTCCCTTCAATGGAAGGCCTTCTCTCTGGACCACGGCTGTACGCCGCTACACTTTGAACCACAAGAACCTAGAAGATGAACGCAACTAGAACCGTTCGGGGCCGACGCAACGCGGTTTATTATACTCCATACTACCTGATTCGCGGCGCGTATAAATGTAAAGCCTACACGCGTGTGTAATGAAGACCCTGCCTACCTCTCTGCCTATTTGTGGAACCGGCAAGATTGCCCGCCTGTTGCTACCTGTCTTTCGGTAGCGCGTTGGCCCTCGAGAAAGAAAAGCGTACGGACTGAAGGCATCTTCCTGACGTTCAAGAAGGCTGTCATGATGAGTTTCCCTAGCTCGGCCAAGCGCTTGACTTTGGATAAGACCTCATTGTTATTGTCGGTGGCCTTGATATTGAGGTGCTTCAAAAGGAAGGAACAGGGCCCTTGGGCGATTTAAGGCCGTGCTTCCGCTTTCATTCTCGGCAGACAATCTGATGGTGCCGACAAGTATACGAGACGGCATTTGACTTGCTTCGCTGGGAATGCGAGGGGGATATCGAGGCTTCTTCGGATTGGAAACTGTGCTTCTTTTCCCCCTACCAAGCGGTAGCCAGGTGCGTGGTGTGTGGGGGTGGTCTCCAATATGTGTACGAAAACACTGCAAAGTTGGAGGTATTAACCGAAGGTGCATACCTAGGGCCCTTTTCTGTAACCCTCAGGGGAGTTCCTAGGGCAGACAATTGTGCGCATGGTCTGTATGACGCGCTGCGGTTATGGCGAGCCTATCGCGGAACGCCTGATGCCATTCAACCCTGAAAACCTTTCCCGTGCGGGAACCTACGTAATTTCGCTCTGGCATCAAGCAAACCCCGGTTGTGGTCATGTACGCTTTTCCTGCACGTGCTCCCTCCGCCATGGTCTTCTAAATCACAGGCAGTGCGGGGGCGAAAATGCCACGCAGGCAAGCCAGACGAAACCCAAAATAACCAAAGCCTAGCCGAGAACGCCAAAGTATCTCTGCTATCAGAATGTCAACACCCGGCTCATAAAATATAGCGCACGATATTTATGTGAGAGTATCGTAGAATAACACATGAGGTTATTATATGTGACGGTCATTTCATTCCTCTGCGGAGAGTAAATCGGCAAGATGAAGCCGCCATTAGGACCCCGACCCAGCTCTATCGTAGGACTCGAAAGGGGCACCTTCTCGGTAGGTCAATGACCCGGTAGTCGGCCATACCCTCACGAGGCTACGTCTACTCGGGCTACCTTGTCGCCGAAGTCGGATTTGTCTAGTCGGTCGTAGGCGGTTTGCAAGACCACTGGGTCGATGTCGCGATCTTCGAGGACAGCCACCCAGTCTCTGAGTTGGATGTTCTTGCCCTTCTCTGAGTCCTCCCGGAACGCTCCTAGACGATGAGCGCTGTCTCGAGTAAGGGGTCCGTGGGCGGCTCGACTGCTCGCACTGACAGGACCGCCCGGAGTGCCGGGCTGGCTAAGACCTTGAGGCCTTGGCGTGCTCGCTCCGCTGCCTGGCCCACCACCTCCGGTCATCCAGGAATACTTTTTCTTCTTCTTTCCTCCCGCAAACATGCTCAGTGTCTGGTTCACGGTTGTGCTGCTGATCTCTGCGAGCTTCGCCGCCTTTTTGCTCTCCTTCTTTGTCATAGGTTTGGCATCAGCTTCGGGCGCCATGGAGCCAGGCGTGCCCGGTGCAACAGATCCGGCCCGTGACCCACCGTCCTCGCCGTCTTTCCTCTCGTCGTTTTTCTCCTGCCGTTTCAGCCGTTTCTTTAGTCTGCCCTCTTCTGAGTTGCGGACTTCCTTTCCCACATCTTCCAGAGCTTCAACCAGGAAATTTGGTGACGAGACTTCCGAGATCGGGGTAGGCAAACCATTGCTAATCTCATCCGCGGGTCCTAGAAAACTTGTGTCAGCCATGTCGCCTCGACCACTACGTTCCGAGCATATGAGTTTCATACGTTTGAGTGGGTTAGTGCGGGGGCTGACCGCGCTCTCCGCACCCGTCCGCGGGCTTCCAGCCGGTATGCCGTTCGGATTTGGTTGTTGTGGAGCAGCAGCATCTGCCCACTCTAGAGGCACCGCACCATGTGCCGTCCGCTGTCTCGTCGTTGCTACCCTGTTCGCCTCGCCAATCAACGAACGCATATGCTCCTTGGTGGCTATCGAGAGAAGAGCTATCTGGTCAACCAGATAGGCTTCATAGGGAATGAAAGACCCGTGCGTTTGCACAAGGGTGCCGTCGGGGCCGTTCCGGAAAGAAACCTTGACTTCAGGCTTAGGAAAGTCGGCGGGACTCGACACCCTTCCCATGTAATGACTTTTACCATCGGGCTTCAGTTCCGTATTGAGGGAGAGGCCATGTTTGGAGGCCCGTTGAAACAGGCGCTGATGGACTATACCGGGCTCCAGAAAGGGATTTAATAGCTCATTGGTGCGGAATATGGTAAGACGTCTAGCGGCCTCATTCCAAGCCTCGTCGGCGACTTCAGCGGCCAACTCTTCCTGTGTTGGCGCTTCGGCGTGCTGCGAGGGCTGATTGGCAGGCCCAGCACCATAGAAACTATCTCTTCCACCGGGAGGATGGTAAGGGAACCCCTCTCTTATCTCGAAATCGTTCAACTTCTCTGCTTCCTCGTCGAGATTAATGCCGGTCCCCGCGAGCATATCATTCATGTCGTAGTCGGAGCCCTTAGACGGGCCGGCCTTTGAGGCCTGCTTTTGCGCATCGTTGGCGGCGGAGAAGGAGGAAGGCGCTATAGATGGAGGGCCCATGTTGCTGTGGCCGACGTTCGTGGGCACGAAAGTAGTATGCACGTAGGGTGCGGGAGTTGAGGGTTGAGGCTGGGGCGTAGCCAAGCTAGGTGCTGGCGTGGCAGGTGATGGCATCGGCAGACTGTTCGGAGGGCGACCGTTCTGTTGGTACGGTGTGTTTATTTGACTTGGTGCGCTCTGAGGGTTGGGATAGTTCTGAGGCACGGGTGATGGAAGGCTTGGTGCAGCAGCGCCTGGAGTAGTCGCAGAAGGGCTCCCAGCATAACCCGGGTGCATGTACGGAGAAGCCGGCTGTGAGGGAGGACTAGGCGATATTTTCAGCTTCTTCGGCGCTGGCTGCGTTGCCATTCCGGTTGGGTTATTCGGCGATGGAGAAGCTTGCAGAGGAGAGAAGGGCCTCTGCTGGGCGGCATGCTGGGTGGCGGTGGCCATGGTGGACTGCGAAGGATGCGACATCTCAAAGAGTCGGCAATTATTCGACTACGACGGTTATGAGCAGAACTTGTCGAATAGATTGCCGTACGTAGTTTCAACAAGACGGATGGCGGATGGCGTATCGTGATTCAATATCTGGGCGTGAAAGGAAGGGGATTTAGGAATGATAAGTTGTAAGGTTGCGCAGAGGTATGCACAGGTCGAACTCGGGCAGGCGCCTAGTATCCTCCATTAAATACTCTGAGAATCCGAGCAGGCAGAGAGCCTGACACTCTCCAAACCTCACCGCCCATCCGTCAAGGAGATGGATGCCATACACAATTCACTCGGTCAGAGTCGGTATATGAGAGTGACGCGTCGGAAATGCTGGCTCTATCAGGGAACGACGATTGTGACGACGAACAACTGAGATGTTGATAATTAGTCGATTAAGAGTGTCGGAAATATGCGGGCTCGATGATTGCGATCGTGATGGTTGCTGTCGGCGATTCGGTGGCGAATGGATATTGCGAATTGTCTGAAGACTGGATTAGTTATGTAGAGGTGAGGAGGAGACATCACGTCGGCCCCCGGTCACTTTTTCGATATGCTGCAGTTCAACTAGATATCAGCACCAAGCAACCGGCCCGGTAGGTACAATCTCCTTAGCCTTGTTTGCTACGTACCTATGTATTTCAAGTACTCTCCTGCCTAAGACGTACCAGTAGGTACATATATGAGGAGGATGTACAGTACATATATGAGGATGTACGGTACATATATGAGGATGTACGGTACAAAACTTCACTAGCCACATGGAACTTTAACCATATGCATGTTGCACCGACGGGTTTCCAGCCACAACATAAAGTCAGCCTTGCAGCCACTTATTGTAAGAACTCCACCCATATACTGTGTTTATGCATACGTGCAAATACGCTACTGCTAGCTCAGCTTGAGCCTCAGTTTATTCACATTCAACTGCGACGCGACCAAGAAACCCCCCACTTAAATTGATCAACCTTATCAACGGGTTAACCTGAGACATTCCAGACATTCCGATCTTGCTGAGCCTGCTTCTGCACATTGACGACTTTGTTCGTCGATAAACATATTGTAAGGCAACTCGGAATTACTCCAACACTACAACTGCGCACAGAGGCCGTTAATGATCTTATCGACGACACCATTGACCTTGTTGGTGGTCTCGCTCTGTTCCGGCTGCTTGCGCTCCAGATAGCACTACCCCCATCAATCATGGCGTCCAAGCGCAAAGCTTCCGTCATGGCCAACACCGCCAATGACGAACCTGTTGACCCCTCCGATGAACTTATGTTCCTTTGTCTAGGCGGCGGCAATGAGGTTGGCAGATCATGTCACATCATCCAGTACAAGGGCAAGACTGTCATGGTACGCATTCTTTCACCTCCATCACTTATTCTGTTTGTTCTACGGGTCCTGGAGAGTCCGTACTGACTGGCACTCTCACCCGATAGCTCGATGCTGGCCAGCACCCTGCCTACGATGGTCTTGCTGCCCTGCCATTCTTTGACGATTTCGATCTTAGTACCGTCGATGTGCTCCTGATCAGCCAGTAAGCGCCCTGCCTTGATGCCCCCCCATATCCCCTCCCTCCTTGTAGTTTAGCTGTGAAACGGTCGAGGGCAGTATATCGGTTGATGTGAAGGGAAACAAGCTACGTCGTGTATGCATACCAGGCATTTTCGCCTGGTTATCGATTTGGTTCACTACGTATGCCTGGGAGCAATCTGTCGTTCCCTTCAATGTACATCAGCTATCAATACAAGACATCATTATCCCATCTTGGCCCGCCGGTAACCCTCTTGACTGTTGTGATGTCCCTTGCCATCTTCCTCTTACCTATACGCCTACAAGCCACTTCGATCTCATGCTGACACCATCTCTTAAAGTTTCCACATAGACCATGCCGCCTCCCTTCCTTACGTCTTGGCCAAGACCAACTTTAGGGGCCGGGTCTTCATGACGCATCCGACTAAGGCCATATATAAATGGCTTATCCAAGACAGCGTCAGGGTTGGAAATACCACTTCATATTCCACCTCCCAGCCCGTCTATACAGAACAAGACCACCTGAATACTTTCCCTCAGATAGAGGCTATCGACTATCACACAACTCACACCATATCTTCAATACGCATTACGCCATATCCAGCCGGCCATGTCCTAGGTGCTGCTATGTTTCTGATAGAAATTGCCGGCTTAAAGATCTTGTTCACTGGCGACTATTCCCGGGAGCAAGATAGACATCTTGTCTCTGCCGAAGTTCCCAAGGGCGTCAAGATTGATGTGCTCATCACGGAGTCTACCTACGGCATCTCAACCCATGTCCCTCGAGTAGAGAGGGAGCAAGCCTTGATGAAGACCGTCACCAGTATTCTCAACCGAGGTGGTCGGGTGCTGATGCCAGTCTTTGCTCTCGGACGAGCTCAGGAGTTACTACTGATTCTCGACGAGTATTGGGACAAACATAAAGAATTCCGCAACGTGCCAATATATTATGCCAGCAACCTTGCACGGAAGTGTATGGTTGTCTACCAGACATACGTCGGCGCCATGAACGACAACATCAAGCGCCTATTTAAGGAGCGCATGGCAGAAGCCGAAGCGACTGGGGAGGGCGCCGGGAAAGGCGGTCCTTGGGATTTCAAATATATTCGCTCTCTGAAGAATCTTGACAGGTTCGATGATTCCGGCACTTGCGTCATGTTGGCCAGTCCTGGCATGTTACAAAACGGTGTTAGTCGGGAGCTGCTTGAGAAGTGGGCGCCAAACGAGAAGAACGGTGTCGTCATCACGGGTTATAGTGTGGAGGGCACGATGGCTAAGCAGATTGTCCAAGAGCCGGATCAGATTCCGGCGGTCATGGCGAGGAATACAAATGCCATTAGGAGAAATCCCGGTGGAGATAGCGAGAAGGTCATGATACCCCGCAGGTGCAGTGTTGCCGAATACTCCTTCGCCGCACACGTCGACGGCCAGGAGAACAAGGAGTTCATCGAACAGGTCGGCGCCCCTGTTGTGGTAAGTATATCCGGGTTGCATAGCCTATTCCACCCCCCTTTTCTTTCTAACAGCACTTTTAGATCCTAGTACATGGCGAGCAGCACAATATGATGCGACTGAAATCTCGCTTGCTGTCTCTGAACAAGGGCCACACCGGCGAGATGAAGGTGTACAGCCCAAAGAACTGCGAGGAGCTGCGGATCCCCTTCAAGACGGACAAGCTAGCGAAGGTGGTCGGCAAGCTCGCATCCATCCCGCCGCCCAGACAGCTGCCCCTGCCTGACGACCAGAGCGCGCCGGAGCTCATCACCGGCGTCATCGTCCAGAACGACTTCAAGATGTCGCTCATGGACCCGGACGACCTGCGCGAGTACGCCGGCCTGACGACGTCAACCGTCGCCTGCCGACAGCGCTTCATCCTCAGCGCGGCGGGCATCGACCTCATCAAGTGGGCGCTCGAGGGCACCTTCGGCGGCATCGAGGAGCTGCCCGAGACGAAGAACCGCGTCAAGAACGGCGATACCGAGATGAACGGCAACGGGGACGCCATGGCGGAGCATGCGGACGAGGAGGTCGCGCAGCTCGTGGCCGCCTATCTCGTCATGGGCTGCGTCATGGTTCGGTATCGCACCAATGGCGAGGTTGAGATCGAGTGGGAGGGCAACATGCTCAACGACGGCATCGCGGACGCCGTCATCGCTGTCCTGTTGTCCACAGAGAGCAGTCCGGCCGCTGTCAAGCGTACGCAATCCACCCTTTATCTGTTCTCCGCCTTCCAGTCCAGTCCCCTTTTTCCCTTCGAATCCTCGAATTTGAACTTGAGAATGATTTTCCGGTATTAACAGACCCTTTTGCCAGAATCCGCAAGCAAGCACCCGCACCACCACCACGACCTGCCTCACCGCAACCCGCACGCGGGGCTGACGGCACAGGAGCGTCTCGAGCGACTATTCCTGTTCCTCGAGGCGCAGTTCGGCGCGGACGCCGTGTCGCCGATCGAGGAGCCCAAGCTTCCTCCGCTCGTCAAGGCGCCGCCCAAGGACAAGAAGGTGAAACCCGAGGACGGCGCATCGGAGGACGGGTCCATGGAACTATCCGAAGACGAAAACGGCGGCGAGATGGAGATAGAGGAGCGCCGACGGGGTGAGCTCGCACGCCTCCACAGCCTCGGCATCCCCGTCCCCGGCGTCGCCGTCAAGGTCGACAAGATGCAAGCCGTCGTCTGGCTCGAGGACCTCGAGATCGAGTGCGCCCACAAGGTCTTCGCCGACCGCGTCCGCGCTGTCGTTGAGCGCGCCGTCGAGGTCACAGCCCCGCTCTGGGGATGACCCCGCTCTATGAGTGTGAGTGGGCGAGCGAGAGGAAAAGACACGAACGCGCGTTGGGTGGGGCTAGATTGGAGTGATGGCGGCGTTCACGGAGTTGAGGCTTTGGACTTGGCCAGGTAGGAGGATTCCCGAGTTGGGTTCGATCGGCTAGTGGATTTAGGAGGTGCTTTTGAGCATGTCCGGCTTTTCATGGAAATAGCCTTCCGGGGGCGGCACCCTAGACTAGAGAGGACGAGATATGCCTCTACACCCCAGCGCAGCAATTTTACCTCTGACCGGTGTCTTTGACTATCCATAGGGTTTTCTGCTTATGGCAGACGTCCGACCCGTATCTAGTTCTGCGTAGGGGATTGTAGGACTACTGAATCATAACTAGCGAGATCTTCATATCTTCCTGTTTGCGACTATGCTTGATTTGCGACTATTAATTCACAGTTTGTTGGTTTCGCGTGGTGGGACGATGGGGGAACGAACACCCCTTTTCAAGCATTGTCAGTTTGGGGGCGTAGTGTTGAGCTTGGCATCGTGCCTGAGGTAGGGTAACATTGATCATTTGGAGTTATAGCGGTCGTGCTGCAAATTGGGGGTGTTATACTAGGGGTTGACTGATATTCATTTATATAGCTGTAAAACCCAGGTTCTAGAGAGTCGTTCGTCTCAGTGGACTATAGCCAATCGCCATTCTAAAGTGCCCTGTCCTCCCATAGGGAGGCACGTCTGGGAAATCAGAACAATTCGAGCTCCCACATGCTAGTGAATTATAGCCAACTACATCTTTACACGCTAGAGAGCCTGTATTCTCATTCAGAGGCTTTTGGCCTGTTTGTACGAGCTCGCCTTAGATGCCAAAATGGAGTCAGTTGAACTTGCTTGCTTAGAAGAGAACATCTATGACGCACTTGATTCTGACGAATCGTATCCGATGTAGCTACTGTTCCTGGGAGGATTCCTAAGCGTATCCCTGGGTAATTTCCACTGCTATTGGTGGTCAGGCTGTCAGATAGAAAGCCTCACTTGGAGCGGACGACAGCGTCGCGGCTCGTGGCTTGGAATTGACCTGCTCTGGTTGGTTCATGGTCTGGTGGCTGTCCAACGCTTTCACTTTTTGCCTCATTGCCAATGCATTAGGAGTTTTTGGCCTCTTGAGGTCATTCCTGCAGCAATAGATCGTTTTGGCCTCATTTAGCCTCGTAGCCTCGCCGATTCTGCCTGACGTCTACATACGTTGCCGGACCTCAAAGGTTGACGCCCACCATCAACTGCGGGTATATAAGAGTCCAACAGCGGCTGCGTCTTTGGGATGAATTATCTACTTTCATTAGATTCCTTCCGGCTCTCAAGGCTATATGGTGACCTAGCCTTCTTTCCCAAAAATGCATCTCACTATCCCCCACCCCAGAGAGGTGGTCAACCTACGAGAGCAGGAAATACTGGATCGTCTGAGCCCTCAACTTGAGAACGGCTCCTGCACTTGTATTTTAATGCTAAAAGGCCAGAGTGTACCAGGCCGTCGGCCTCACCAGCACTACGATATATGTCACGATATATGGCGCGCAGAATCCATTCTCAGCCAACTACGAGACGCTCTGCGCAATCGACACTTCGTCTGGGAGGGAACTCGAGATTGTTCCACTAAGGAGGGAGTCGGGAAGCCCTCAACGATACAAACACAATACGTCTACGTCTATGTCAACCAATATGAAATAGAGCTGCCCCGGCGCGACTGGGTTCAACTCGGCAATTTACTTCGTTTGCTTAGGAACCTCTTAAACACCATTGGATCTAATGGAACGGAGGAATGCGGATCAGAGACTGCATTAGGAGCCGTTCGGGCCTTCGTGCTCATGCTTATCCTGCTTCTGCAACGGTTGCTTCAGCTGGCTTGGATCCCGGAATTTCCTAATAACTTCCGGCATCCCTGCACAACAAGTAAGCAGTTTTGGAAGATTTAGGCCCCCCCCCATTTTCCCGGCATTCCACGCATACATCTTGACTGGCCCTTTTTTTCAGAAGTTCCTAGCTCCTGGAACGTCTGGTCCTATACCACCTCCCTGCTACCTATGTTCTCCCGAAGACGGATACTAACTTGAAGACTATGTAGTGCCATGGACAATATGGCCTGCGCTCGTCGTTCTCTGGGCGTTTGTTGGATGTTCTACGGCGAGGGCGTCAGGGACATTAACGGCCATGCTATTTCTCAGGAGTTTGAGCTTGACTGGCGGTGGCAACTGAACGACACTGGTGACCTATCTCATGGAATCTCCTTTGACGACATAGATTTCAACTTTAGCACTGCTGTGGAACCTCCGCAGATCGATTTTGCAGCCAGCGAGAAACAAGCCAATGCCGGTCGTTCCAATGACGGACTTTCGAACAGGTGGATGCCACCGACCGTCATACAGCGGGATGTATCACCTACCGCGGCACCTCAAACGCAACTGAATGTCAGAATGGAGCGAGAAGTACCACCGCAGTTGGCGTCAACCTCGTCAGGCAGACCTGGTGGACTGCAGGACCTGGACATACGTGTTATAACAGGTCCCCCTTTCGTATGCAGGTTTTCAGACTGCGGTAGGACGTTCAATCTAAGATCTGGTCTGAGGTGAGTTACCCGGCCTCATCCTCAGTTTTTCTTCGTCGAATGGAATATACTGACGAAGCAACAGAGCACATATGAACCGTCACGAGAAACCCTTCATGTGTGACATATGCCCCCAGAGATTCGGCTCCAAGAAGGAACTCCAACGCCACGAGTCCAGCAAACATTCCGACGACAAGCCCTTCGTCTGCACCTGGCCCCAGTGTAAGCGCAGCCCTCAGGGATGGGCTCGAGAGGACAACTACCGGAGGCACGTACGGACTGTCCACCATGGCGAGTACGGGCCCACTGCTCTTCCGTCGCGCGCGGGAGAGGTCCTGAACAGCTCGGCATCGCGGAAGCGGCGGCGGGAGGAAAGCGAGGATCATGCGGATAGAGACTTCAGCAGTACGTCAAGGGCAAAGGACGAGAAGATTCGGGACTTGGAGGAAATCTGCAAAGCATACAAGGAGCTATACGCCAATTCAAAGGAGGAGAACATCCGCCTCAAGGAGGAGATAGCCCAACTCAAAGGGCTTCGCGCTTCGGCTGGTGAGTATTCTTGATGCGTCGTGGATTTCGTTCCAGTTTCAGTTGGCTAATCGAACGGTTTTTGGCATGTAGCATAAAAGAGCTACAGCCTCGAAGCCAGAATGTCACTTCGAATGCCGACCGACCTGATCCTCCCAACCTACACTGGAAAGGTCTTACTTCGCGTTCTAGACGGGGAGCACACAATAAAGACTGCCCTGTCTATCTCTTCCTATGTGGCGCTCGCCAATTTGTTCCTTGGTGTATGTGCATCAATATTCTCGAAAGGTAGTTACGGGTTTCCCCGACCGCGTTTTGTGGCTGGTCCTATAATAATGTATCGAATTCTTCTCTGCTCCCTACAAGCCTATACGATAATATGTAGACAATACGTAAATTATATATCAGTAAGATGCCAGAAATTTACTTCTTTAATGCCTTTTAAAGCTTTTGCACGGTTGTGCTGTTATGGTTCTACGACAGATCCCTTTTCTCCTCCACCCGCGGACTTCAAGTCGGGAGAAAAAAAAAAGAGAAGAGAAGAAAGAAAAGAAAACTGTTGTGGATTATTGTCCTTCTGCGATATCGGTTTCTAGCCGTCGGGAAGGAAACATGCAATTTCCAACGCTACTCCCTGTAACTGATTCAGGAATAGCGTTGAATGTCGTTCTCCGATCGATAGGGGCAGCTATTGATAAAGTGTCAGGGTTGTTATGGCCATGATGCTATGTCTACATAAAGAGGCTCGGGTATCAGATTGACACAATTACTTATCTAACTCGAATGTACTCATTCCACCTAGACATCGACCACAC
The DNA here is from genome assembly GCA_004154915.1 of Monosporascus ibericus. Lineage (NCBI taxonomy): Eukaryota > Fungi > Ascomycota > Sordariomycetes > Xylariales > Monosporascus > Monosporascus ibericus. The sequence continues at coordinate 77,197 of QJNU01000353.1, forward strand.
TGGTATGTAATAAGACCAAGGGGCACGGGCACAGTGTAGGGTGGTTCAGAAGACAATGACGGGGCCCCAAGTTTTACCTTTATTAGGCCATATATCTCTCTCTTTTTAGGAAATCAATCTATTGATGCTGTATCCCATGCGCATTAGTCAAGTATTTCAGCACTAAATCAAGTTTCCCAGAGTTTACAAGCAATGGTTCTGTTATTACGTAGGTATCAATCTAGTCTCTCTCTATCTTCCCCGTCCTCTCTCTGCTCTATTTCTTTGTCTTCTTACTCCCATTTTCTCTTTCTTTTCTCTTTTGGG